>JAULBS010138179.1:0-12899 GCA_032355785.1 Symmetromphalus regularis | reverse complement strand
ATGAATATTCTTTGTTAATCTGAACGGAAACTTGAGGGTACAATCAATAAATACTATTTGTCAAAAAAGTTGCATCAAGCACGTGTTCAATCGATAACAGGTATTATCGGAAATATATATACTAATAATATAGCATGTGGATAGTATGCTGATAATGTCAAACTGTATAAATGAAACTGTAATTGAAAAGAGTTTGGTAAATGTTCCTTTTTTATTATTGGGAGACGTGGTCACGAAAATGATTCCTATTGAAAATGTAAAATGAAAGCTTGATCGCAAATTTGTTTAGCCGCAAAAATAATTGCATATAAGGTACTAGAACGTTATGTTTTAACAAGCTTTTTCTCAGAAGTCGGAGGGGTTGAATATGAGGTATTAACATAACTACAAGTAGGCCTACTGGGAGGCTATGGTTATGCTGAAAAATTATGAGATTTTGTTCAACGTCTCACGTGACATCAGCATACTACGTTGAAGCATAGGCCTGACGTCACATATTTTAGCAGCGTATACACCCACCCATGCACGCACACACACACACACATAATTCAATAGCAACAATATACATTATATTCCTCGTTATCTTTAAAATTACAAGTAAATACAGAAATGTAGAAATAACACAATGAAATGCAAATGCAGACACAATGTAACCATTTAAATGTAAATAAAGACAATCAAATGTGAGTACAGACAATTAAATGTAAGAACAGACACTGAAACACATATAGCAGCTGAAAAATAATATAGTAAAATGTGAATAAAGGTATTACCATCCTGTCCGTACTTCTTCTTGATCACATTTTTAAGATGGTGGTAAACTTCCGATCCCATCCTCATAGCTTCAGTGAACGACTTCGCTCCTGAAAAAACAAGTTGAATCCACATGAAAGGTTTAATAAAGAAACAACTGTACGGTTACCGTAAATATTTGAATTATGACTCTTAAAGAATAAAATAAATCTCTCCAAAAGTTAATGCTGCCAATTCAAATGGATGTCCTGAACTAACAGATTAACACAGTTTAAGCTGGACCGTAAAAATCATTAGCAATTTGGCTAATTTGGTCAGAAATTCTGTAGCCAAATTCAGTTTCACTAAATCGAACAAATGCGCAGACACAGCAAGTAGTATTTAGATGGTTCGCTGACCAATTAAAGATGGGAATTACACAAGTAACAAAGAAGTAGAGTCAAAACAGTGGCAGATTGAAAGTGACCTGCAATTTTCAAATTGGCTGTTTGGCGATTTCATAATCTAGTTCATTCACCAAATTTCATTTTAATTTGTATTTGGTAAATTGGTGAACGACAGCTTAAACCCTGGGTTAATGCTTTTTACTAATAAAGATCAAACCACTGCTAGCAGACAGGTAAATCAATCAAATGGTACTGGTGCAATTCCACATTTATAAACAGAAGTTGTTCTTTTACTTGGTCCTTGTCTATTTTATTAGCTGGTTAATCAGGGCTTGTCGTACTGACTTGACTACATGCAGCGGCAAAGACAACCATTATTTTTATATCTGTGCCTTAAAAAACTGCTTTAGTCACAATGCGCAACTTGAATTTTTACTTCAAATGACACCCTCAGGGCTGAGAATTGCAAATGAGAAAAACAGCTGAATTTAAAAAAAATTAAAACAGAGGTAAAGGGACGATGGTCAAAGGGTACATTTCCTAGAAAACCCAAAAGAATGCCCACTTCATTTCACTGTGAGGTTTTTAGGATTACAACCATTAAAACAAGGCATTTATTAGTGAAAGAGCAAAGCGAGGGATCCGGTGGATACAAGTAGAGCATTTTCTGAAATAGAGAGGAAAATGGTGCATTCTGGTGAACTTTGAGGGTCCTTTTTCTCCAACCAATTCCACTTAAATTTGTTTTTGCCTGTCTTATCAATTTATTTTATATCATTCACATCCCTGTCGCCTAATTCCATTTAAACAAATTGTCTATAACGTGAATTTTACAAGCTATGGTCACGCCGTGGAAGACGCCAGAGTTCCTCTGTGCTTCGCAATTTTCTGTAGATCATTGGATATCGCCGTAATGATCCGCCAGAAACGAAATCAAAGCATAATCGTTCACAGAATACAGTGCCGACCTCTCACTTATTTTTCACGGGAGCTGTTTCAAAATATTTTTATTTTCCGCAAACATTTCTACCTGTGATAGAGGGGCTTTTTCGTTGCTGAAGAGAAACAGGGCAAAAAATGGACCTCATCCACCTCAAAATTATCTCATCAGATTTAGGCAATTCACAAGATCGATCCTAGGGAGATAAAATCTGCAGAATTCTGCGGACAATTCTCACACCCTCCCCCGGCCTGGAAGAATGTTGGACTCTCAAGATGGTTCAAAACCCGTTGGAGGCTGGCTCAGACTTGACTACGTGTCAAAATAACCAAATGTTTAAAATCAAATAGCTCATGATTAATAAATCAATGCGCTGTAGTGTTGTTGTTAAACAAAACAAACTGAAAAGAAAAAACCCTCCCCACCACCCACCATTTAAAAAACCTACCAGTTGGTAGAATCATGAACTCCTGCATGGCCAACTTGTTGCCGGCGTGGCTGCCACCATTGATCACGTTGAAGGATGGCACGGGCAGAATGACCTCTTTGTTTCCCGCCAGGTCAGCAATGTGTCTATACAGAGGAACGCTCTAAACAAACAAACAAATTAGAAAACCTCTCATCAAAACTATTTTAAAATTATAGCCTATACTTACGGGTCGTTGATAGCACTCTCCCACATTTGCACCCGAAAAATATAAATTTTTGGAGGGATAAGAATAAACATTTTAATGAGTAAAATAAATTAGTAAGCTGGCCTCGAATCCCACCCCACCCCTGCCTCATAATATGAACTGGAAAAGTTTGACAATTTTATAAATTTGTCTTCGTGATGTCATTTTTTGTAGTCACTGTATACAAAAAATCATGAAAAATGATGTCACTAAGACAATTCGTAACTACAAATGCTTCAAAAATCTGGGCCCAGGACTTTAGGTTTAAACTGTGACTTTAATATCATGACAATACAAACCCAGTTACTGACTGGCCGTAACACTTTCTGAAAATAAATTCAGAACTTTATTAAAATGGTGGAGCGGGATGTAGCTCAAACTATAGCTTGTATGCCTGTAAACTGGTCAGTCGTCAAATCAATCATTCTCAGTGGACTCATTTGCAGTTTGGGCTATTTTCCATTCCAACCACTTGTCCACCAAAGGCTGTGGTATGTGCTGTAATGTCTGTGGGACAGTGAATATACAAGAGCCCTTGCTGCTTATCAGAAAAGTAGTCTATGCAGTGGCAGTGGGTTTCCTCTAAAAGACATGTCAAAATGACCATATGATCGACATCCAATAGCCGATGATAAAATAAAAATCAATGTGCTCTAGAGGCGTCTTTAAATAAAACAAACTTTACTTTATTAGCATGGGATGTGTTAGCAATTAAAAAATATCTGAATACTTGGATTTATACAAACTTTTACATGTAGGTTATTTGGATTTGGATTAATAAAAGAATTTCACCAGTTGAATTAACAGTAGTAAAATATTGTTTAAAACATGTCAGACTACTAAAAGAATTACCTTGGCAGCAGCGCCGGCCTTGCAGCATGCCAGTGACACTCCCAAGATGGCATTAGCTCCAAGCGTACCTACAAATAGGAGTAAACATTCATTACGCACCGATTCTATACAAACTCAGGCTTTGACACACATAATGGGAGAAATGGAAAAATAACATTCTGCCAAACCAATCACTTCCAGAATACCTCTTAATATACCAACTATCTGGATAGCTGAATGACAGTTTGGTTTACCAAAACTTGTTACAAAACAAGTGTATGGCACAATATTCATTAGTAACTGTCAAAATGTGATCCGTCTCATCAGCATAACTTCAAACTTAAACCTAACACACTGGACAGTGTTTTATCTCACCAATGGAGAAAGCTAAGTGCTCAGAATTATATTTATCAGGAATGAAAAAAGGCGGAAAATGTTTGAGTTGCGAAGCCACTATGCTAGGAGGGCCAGGGGTTATGGGTCATGCCTACAATCAATTTGGTGCATGCTTGCTTTAACCTTTCTGCAAACTGGCAGACGCTTAATATGCACCCATCAGAGGATAGCGTGCTATTTGGGAAGAAACATCGACTTTGGTTAATTTGATATTCCTTTTTTTTGTTTTTTTTGGCGGAACTGCATTTTAAAAAAGACGAAAGACTTTCAGCCCTGATTTATTTTATTTTTAAAGTAATATTATGCAACACATAAAAAAGGCATGTTCAGACAATGGGCAAATACTTTTTTCTGAGTCTTCCAGTAAATATTTATTGTTTAGACCTAAATTAGTAAATATAATGAAATAACAGTATCGAGAAAATATATATTTACCTTTGTTTTCTGTCCCATCGAGTTTCAATAGCAATTGATCAATCGCATTTTGGTCTTTCACATCCAATTTCTGAAGTTTAGAAAAGTTAATATTATAATTTATTATAATAGTTAAAAGAACAGTAAAAAAATTAAATCAATTTGTAAAAATGTTCTCCTCTTCCAAGGTTTACCCCAGAAAATAATTTTAGGGTACGCAGAAAGTGGGTGGAGGGAGGGCACTTTTTTTTAAGAGGCAAGGAAATGAATTATAGACCATGTACATGTATGTTAGCTATTATTACTGTTGTATACAAACAGTCTGATTACTGATGCTGGCTTTGTTGTCTCTGGCTACTTGAAAAACCTTTAAAAAAAATATCCCAACAATTTGAGGATACATAAGTCAAACCCTCAGAAAATTTAAGGGTACGGAATTTTACCCATTTTACTCTCTGGCAAAAACCCTGCCTACCAAAACAATATTTAAGTGGAACAACTAATTACTATTGAATTTAACAATTTACTTGTAGAGGCAGTCATTTTCTGCGATAACGGAAACACGGATGGAATTGAGGAAAAAACTATCTGAAACGGAATTCTCGAGTTTCTCCAAAAACATTACTCAACTCCAAATAGTGCAGTTTGTTAATTAAAGAGATTTTCCAGACACATTTTGGAAACAAAAATACTCGATACCTGACTACACTGATATCTGTATGTGTTACGCCAAATTAATTACTAACTTTTAACAATTTTTACGGAGAAAACCAGATGTTATGCTCAAATTCTCCGACAATTATTCTGGTTAATTAAAGATTCATTACATATTTTGAGTTGATTTATTTATAATTTCTGTCAATTTAAAACGATGAAAATTGTTTTTCACATTTGGTAAATAGATGATACAACTAAATTAAAAGTAATTTTTTATGTGTGATTTGAAGATTTTTTGCAAATACCGAGAATTACCGAACTAGATGGCATGGCATATTAAACAAGTTTTGGATTCATATTTATTTTTATTTGGTTCTTTTTCTTTATTCTCGTTTTGTTGTGATTTCTTTCCATATTTTTTTTGTTCTCGCATGAACATGTATGTTTAATGGAACACAAATTGAAATTATAAAAATTATTGTAACTGAAAAAAAAAACAGAATTTGTTAAATTCTGAAACGGAAAAGGGAAAATCTGAAACGGAAAATCAGTGCCTCTATACTCATTAACAGATCTTGTACATTGTTTGTCTGACCATCACATTCCTCTTGCCCCGGACACTGAGCACTTGTTATTTTCAACCCACAGAGGACAGATTAAGTGAACTTACAGCTGCAATAAGCTTGGGCTTGATTTTTTCATTCACATTAGCAACAGCTTTCAAGACTCCTGAAAAAAATAAATATAGTAATTTCATCTAATAAAGTTTTTATTCAAACATACTGTCCACTTCTGTTCAATACTGCAAAAATATTTAACTCATTACATTGTTCTATGTGTATCATTATTTAGTTAGTACGTACACCATTGAAGGACACTGAAAACATTATTTTTATTTTTGTACAGGGATACCATCAAATATTCATTTCATTTCAAGTTACATGTAGTAGATCTTCAACCAGTGGGGATTCACTGCAGCAATTAGCAATGCTGCTATAAAACCCATTGTAAAACTATTATGTGGCAGCATTTTGCATATTAATATATCATATACAGAAAACTCAATTTCCTTGAAAATTCCATGGTAAAGTTTGTTTTATTTAACAACGTCTCAAGAGAACATTGATTTTTATTTTATCGTTGGCTATTGGACGTCAATCATATGGTCATTCTGACATAGTTACTTAAACCCGCTGCCACCATCAAAGGCAACTCTTTCAGATAAGCAGCAAGGGGTCTTTTATATGCACCGTCCCACAGATACGACAGCATATACCATGACCTGTGATGAAGCAGTTGTGGACCACAGGTTGGAACAGAAAATAGCCCAAACTGCAAATGGGTTCACCGAGAAGGATCGAACCAACGACCTTCCACTTCACAGGCGGACACACTACCGTTTGATGAAAATTCCATATGTGCTATAGGAAAACAATTTGATGATATCATTCAAGTGATGTCAGAACACTGTCTAAAATTCAAGGTTTGCCCAACCCCAAACGGCAAATTCCCCCCCAAAAAGGAATAACTTTCCAGACCTACCTAGCCATAGAAAACCCTTTCAGGAATCTATGGCCCACATACATGATTTCTCCAGATATATAATGGTTCTGTCAGGAATGTGTCACATGTGACAACCAAATTGTTCTTTGATTCTACTCTCAGCGCTTTGCTCGTTCTCTTAGTCTCCATCATGTTTCAGCTTTGGCTTGAAATGTTTAAATACGGGAAGTGGAAATGCAAAACCCTGACACTATGCACGCGCAATGTCATTCGACCTTCACCCAAGAAGTTATGCAAATGCTCTCGGTGCAATCAAACTCCCGACAACTTTAGCGATAAAAAAAATAAAAATCTATGCGACTTGGTCAGCAACTGGAAAGTTTGACGGTGTAATATCTTCTAAGTTTTAATTAATGACCTCCCTGAAGTAGATCTCATGTATAATGAAGTCTCCCAAGACCATGTGTTTTCAGTCTCGTAGAGTCTCGCTTGGTTATGTGACGTGTTTTGTCTTCAGTTTTGTCTTGTGTTAAAAAAAACATTTATTCTTAAAATGACTTTGTTAGTTTTTGGTAAGTTAACATGAACAAGGTGTTACAGACTGTATCACAGGAATGCCTCACTTTGGGGGGTCTGTCCAGAAATATTACGGAGAAAGCAGAAATGTAGGCAGGCCTCACTTTGGGGGGTCTGTCCAGAAATATTACGGAGAAAGCGGAAATGTAGGCAGGTCTCAGTTTGTGGAGTCTGTCCAGAAATATTACGGAGAAAGCGGAAATGTGGGCAGGTCTCAGTTTGGGGGGTCTGTCCAGAAATATTACGGAGAAAGCGGAAATGTAGGCAGGTCTCAGTTTGGGGGGTGTCCAGAAATATTACGGAGAAAACGGAAATGTAGGCAGGTCTCAGTTTGGGGGTGGGGGGTGGGGTCTGTCCAGAAATATTACGGAGAAAGCAGAAATGTGGTCAGGTCTGATTTTCCGAAGTTTACAAGACCTGTTCAGAACTCTCCTCGTTTTCTTTTCTCACAGCAAAGTCATGCAAGTCCACATATCTCATTACCTTTTCCATGGTACGCCTTCGGGTCCTGGTCTCTCAGCTCCAATGCTTCATGGATACCAGTTGATGCTCCACTAGGAACTGCTGCTCGGAAAATTCCTACAAAATTCACAAATGTTAAGAACTGCTTAATCAAAATACATAATTATATATTATGTTTGTAGATAAAATATTGACACAAGACTTCCTAATAACACGTCTATTATTTGATATTGTTTCTTACAATCATGTATGCAACCTGTGTACGTACAAAATTTAGTCTGCTGAAGGTTAAAACTATGTGTACATAAACTTGTAAAAGTTTAAAGGAACGTTTTCTTTTATTTAACAACTCCCCTAGAGAACACTGATTTTAATCTCATCATCGGCTATTGGACGTCAATCATATGGTCATTCTGACATATGTATTTAGAGGAAACCCACTGCCACCACATACATGCAGGCCACTCCTTCTGAGAAGCATCAAGGGGTCTTTTATATGCACTTTCCTACAGACAGTACAGCACATACCACGGTCTTTGATGAACCAGCTCTGGACCACTGGTTGGAAAGGAAAATAACCCAACCTGCAAATGGGTCCACTGCGAAGGATTGATCCAATGATCAAACAAACTTGTCTGTGTATAAAATGCAGTCTATAAAAATGTTAATCTACATGTATGTATACATAAATTATATTTGTATTAAATGTTTTTGCCTCATAAATTAGGTGTTAAAAATGTTGTCATGTGAAATAATTGTTGATTTAATACCAAACTATAAGTGTTTTTCAATGAGACCAATTTAGAAACAGTTGATTTTAAACTGCATAGGCAGAAAGCAGAACAACAGTATGCCAACTCTCAAGGCGGTTTTACTAGGCATACCATATAATGATATATATTTGTACATGTATACGTATAATCCAAATCTTACCCAGTTCAGTGGTGACCTCAACTTCAACTGTGGGATTACCTCTGCTGTCAAAAATCTGCCTGGCGTGCACGTTACTAATAGGCATCTTGATCCACCGCAGAAATCTAACCAATATAAAATAACAGAAATATTTAACAATCACGTCACCTACATTACTCAAATGACCAGCTTTATGTTTAGTTTTGAAAGTAAATTTCTAATAAAGAAATATTAATGTATTGTTTAAGTGCATGCAGGACAGTACAAATTCAAAATCTGCATAACTGGAAAATAGGTTAAGCCAAAAAAAAAAATTGCATAACCTATTTTCATTTGCATAATGGTTTGGTTTTTTAAAGGAAAAATAACTTTATTTAGCCAATTTTACATGAACAATAAATTTGCATAACCGATGCACGAACAAAATGATCGTTCGTGCAATTTGTGCAGGCCTGTGTGTGTATAGTACTTTAACATGGGTATAATGCCATTTCTAGTTTGTTATCCATGGAACAATATCGTTTTAATTAGTGCGTGCAATTTGTGCAGGCCTGTGTATGTATAGTACTTTAACATGGGTGTAATGCCATTTCTAATTTGTTATCTATCCATGGAACAATATCATTTTAATTAGTCAGTGCAATTCAAAAAGTGAGAATGCAAAACAAAATATTTTCTTCATTTTAAATAATATCAGGATTAATTACATAAAACCAAAATAAAAACGTGCTATTAAAATTCTGTACATTTAAAGGCATAAACACAAATATACACAGGTATAACAAGCACCCATGTGTGTTGCTTGCCAACTCATTTTTGTGAATGTTTTCTGTTAACATTAATGACACAAGCATTAAAATGTTTTCATGGATACTTTTGTTAATTATAAACTTCCTGCTTTGCTACTTTAAAAATGCACCAGTTAACACTTCACTTTCAAAAGCATTAAAAACAGCCATGACTTTATTATTCAATGCTTTCTATAATTACATAAGGTAATTACATGTATAAATATGTAATAATGTATATTGCAGGCCTACACAAACATGTAATACATACATCATTGTTCCCACTGGCTGAAAATTAAAGGGAGGCACACCCCTTACCCTCCCCACCTAAAAAAAACCACACAGCCTTACTCAGATTGGTGATTACTCTGTTAGCATTACTATCATTTTATTACATTTGGTTTGGTAATGAACTCCATTATTATTAGAAAATATAAATTAAAAAAATTAAAAGAAGACAATACCTTTAATATTTTCTGTTTTATTTTATTAATATCAGTATGCTCAAATGTGAGAAAAACAATGTTTAGTAATATTAAACTACTGAGAACAGTTAGCTACATTGTATGCCAACCAACATTGTTTAACAATGTTCTTTTCTTCCTTTGATGTGTAATACTATTTTGTTAATTTCTAGATATAACTGTATTTGTGAATTGAAATTCTTCAACACCTAATGGACATTAATTAATACTGACAAATATTCAACCAATCCAATAGAGGCTTAAATGACTGATATACCATATCACTCTTTTATACCCCCCCACCACCAGACTATCTGCACAATTGTCAGCAAAGTTCAAAGCAGTGAGTTAGCTCTGTGTCAGTTCTAAATTAAAACAATGTATTCTTGCATCAGATTTAACTGTTTGATGTAAGCAATCGCCAATTAAACATGTACAGGGTCAGTTCACTTTTCTCATGAGGGGGTGGGTTGAAGGGGGTAGTGGATATTTAAGTGAAAAACATTGGTGTGTTAATTACACACCCTTGTAATTAAGATCTGACGATGTTCGGTTGACAATATACAGCCAATCGTGACATCACTTATCTCCTGGCATTCCCATGTTGTTAATGACTCCAACAGGTCTCACAGGGATACTGGTATTCTTTTGTCAGATGTAATGTTTAGCAGCTAATTACAAGCAACTAAGTTTACGAGTTTACACAGGAGGATAAAAACAGGAGCAGCAGAAAATGGGGGGCGGCAGAATGTGAAAGGAGGAGGTCAAACACTAAAGAAGAGCTGAGCACCCTTCTTAAATGGAGCAGAGAGAACACTGTACATGTATATTGAAACAAGTGAAAAACATATTAGTGCAATATTATATTAAGAGTTTTAAAACAAATTTACTGATAAACAAGGGGTAGAAATTAACAAAATATATATTTCTAGTTACCAGTGTTATTACAAGTACACGTTGGTCCCAGAATGTTCTAGGTTTTAAAAAATTATTAATTCTCTCAAATGATGACGGAGAGAAAAAACATTTAACATTTACTCATCCCCATTAATTTCTACCCCTGGTTAAATGATATAAATACATTGTATTATTACTATTAACACACAAATGGGAAAATTTTTCGGTATGCTGAATAAGCTGATGAATCCATTTTCCCCACTTACCGCAATATCATGAAGTAACCTCCCTTGAATGAATGTCTGCAGTGCCACAGTACTGTTAGCAATAATTTTTGAAAAATTAGAAAAATAAATAAAAATAATAATTCTAGGGCTCACTCTGCCCCAGGGTTTAACCGGACTTAGAAAACCTACACAAAGTACATCACCTTTACTCCCAAAATTAGATATAGTGCATTCCATGTGACTCATAAAAATATCAAAATTTTTTAATATAATCAACTCATTCAAGAGTACATAATACTAGGGAGCAGTGTGGTGGGAGTGGAATGTACTTGTATATTTTTAGTGCCATAAAAAGGAATTAAATTTAATAAATAAAAAATAATTAATTTTTTTCTTAATACAAAACTTGCAACTCTTAAGAAAATAAAAAAAACCTCCTTTAGATAACCCTGATAAACCTCTGCTGTCCATTGACAAATGTTATTTTTTATAAAGATAAGCTAAAAATTTGAGTACATTTATCTTAAAATTATTTATCAAAAATGTATACCTAAATACAATGTACATTAAAATAAAACATGTCAATAAATGGTGAAGAGATGCTAAATTTAAGTTCAATAAAATTACTATTTAAGATTAGTAGTAGTGAATTAGTAAGGGTTATTAACAAAATAATAATTTAAGAAAACAAGTTTTCCTAATTATGCTAATAAGTAATATTTTTCCAGCTGGATTTTGCATTTGTCGTAAAGAAAAAAAAACTAGATGTGTGTCCTTGTCTGCTCTACTATTTATTTATTATTTTTTTTAAATTAAATTTTAAAAAGTACTACCAGCTCATTTTTTTAAACAAAATGTTATTTTTAACTTAGTTTAAGTTCAATATACGATTAAAAACTGCACTTCGGTGCCCATATTTTGAATTACACCCCACCAAAATCAAATATTGGATCCGCTCCTGCCGTAAACGATTTTTGATGATTTCAGCATTTTTTTCCCCCCAGTTTTATCATGCTAAAAATGAAATTCTAACTGAAAATAAACACCATATGGCATATATTAAAGGTATCTTTTAACAGTAATATTAACAGATTTCCCCTGTCTTGCATTTTGCATTTAAAAAATATTACGCCAATTTACGGCTACCTTTCCCAACGGTAATTTCACACAACGTAAAATTACCGTTATAAATTTAACCGTAATTAGACACAATTTCACAGAATTACATATATAACACCTTACGCAATTTCCACACAATACAAATCAAAGAAAAACTTAAAACAGCTGAATTTACACGCACCAACAATCTTCTAATACCGGTGAATCGACCTTGAGAGACAAAGTAACCCTGACCTTTTGAAGGTTGTCTCAAGAAATCTCCGTTATTTCTATTTCCGTTTCTTTATAATAGATAGACTGTTATATTTCTCTGTGTCGAGAATTGTTACTTTTCGTTTTATTAAATAACTAAATAAAATTATATATCAAGAATTTATTGGAATTTGTGAAAATTTTATATTTTAATAATATGATTTTAAAATATATGTGTAACAATACACTTCCTTAAAAACCTTTAATCGGGAATGTTCGGTCAATTTCGGAATTTACCGAAGTATTCCGGTTGTTATGTGGGTTGCATAGGACTAAAAAGAAAATCTAATTATTATTATTATTACTACTATTATTAGTATTTTTTCTGTTTGGGTACAACCATAAAATAGGTAGATGCTCCATCCCCATCATCGATGTACGCCTTTTGTAGGTTCCATCACTACCCTCTTTCCACATACTGAAAAGAACATTTCATAGAATTATTAGGTCTTAGCAATAATAGTGTTACTGTGTATTTCACACCATGGATTTTTCTTCGTTAAAGACATCCAAGAATTAACATTATTTAATTTATAGGGATCAACCACATTTTCGTTAAACTTCTTATAACTTGCTGGGAGATCCCACAGCAATATTCCCTCTACGTACGTTTGGGGGGGGGGGGGGGGCGGGGGGGGGGGGGGGGGG
>JAULBS010138178.1:0-27703 GCA_032355785.1 Symmetromphalus regularis | reverse complement strand
CTTGAAGTGGAAGCACAAAATTAGGGCGAGGGGTCTGGGGGCTCTGCGAATATAGCATATTTCAATGACACTCAGGAGCATCTTTAATTAATAACACCCTCTCTCTCTCTGCCTGACTCTATCTGTCTGTCTCTTTCTCTCTATTTTTTTGTTTTTGTTGCGAAAATTACGTGGATGCACATGCTGCCATGCCTCCGGGTAGCTACGCGCCTGCTGACACTTGACTGTGTCAAAATTACCAAATGTTTGATATTCATTAGCTGATGATTAATAAATCAAAATATTCTGGTGGTGTTGTTAAAACAAATAAAAAGAAACCCTGTAGTATACCAGTTGTGGACCACTGGCTGGAATAGTAAATAATGGTCCAGTAATAGAGAATCAAACTAAGGTATGATTGGTCAATGAATTGATCCTCATTAGTGGAGTCATTGAGATATTTTCTATTCCAGCTAGTGGTCCAAGACTTAATTACAATAGCCTGTATAACGGGTTTCTTCTGTTGATTATGAGTCACCATAGGTCTGACAATTAACATCTGTTGATATGACAGTGTGCTGCGAAGAGAGCCCCTGTGGTCCAGTGGTAGAACATTGGTCTCTCAAGCTGAAGACTGTAGTTCAAAACCTGTTGGAGTCTGACTCACACTTGACTATGTGTAAAAAATAGCTGATGTTAATATATCAATGTGTTATGGTGACATTGTTAAATAAAAAAAATAAAAAATGTGCTGGGGTATCATTAAACAAACATTTCATTCTCTCATTTCGTAAAACAAAATGCAAATTATATTAAAACTATTTTCATTAGAGTAGTATAACTAATTTTAGTTATTGATCTTTCACAAATGTCGACATTTTCCAATTTGTCCAAACGATAGGACACGGTCAGAATACAGATTTATATTAATTGTTAAGTTGTCGATCAAAATACAATCTAAAGTCAACATTTTACGCCTACAAATTTAGTGGGGATGAGGAGAGGTTAAACATTTTGTATGCTTTTTATGAATAGGAAAATTTTAACAATTGTGAATGGCCCATTATATCTTTTTAAATAAAAACTTATAATATAGGCATCTGAAATTGCCTGTAGCAGTTGGCAATGCTATAGAAATTGCTACAGAGTTTTTCATTCTCCGCATCAGTTTTTTTTGCCGCGGACTCGGGCACTAATCTAGCTGGCGAAATGGGGCTTTTTTTTCGCCAAAAGTTTGCTCAAGTTGCCGACTTGTTAGCAGTAGTGAGAAGTCGAAATCACTGTAATATTTTACTCAAACTTCAAAGTAAAGAGAAAAACAAATCCCAATAACTAATGTCTGACAGTGACACCGATTTGTGATGACAATCAAAACATCACTAACTTATCTTTACAAACAAGTAACAAATCTTGCATGATGCATGTTTATTGTCCCCTGTCATTGACCAGCTATTTCTGGTAATGCAGGACAGACTGTAACAAGCTTTGTTCGGTTACGTAATATGAACAAGAATTCCAGTTTATTTGCTAGAGATGCAGTTAAAAACGTGTCGCCTGTTAATTTAGTGCTAGTATTCAAAGCCATTGGAAATTGATCTGCATACACGGGTTTAATTTTGTTTTGCTAAAATACGGACACTGAAATGTGGTCTACTAATTAATATTCAGTTGTTTCTAAGACTGGTTTTGATTGGTTGATTGATACTCTTATGGCTATTCCTTTGGAAACCTGATGCTTTTGCGAGAAATAATTATGTTGTGGTTCCAGCAACTGCAAAGATTACACAGTTTCGATTCACTTCGGAGTCTTGTTGTCAGTAGTAGATATTTTCAATGGCATATCTATTCAAGTTATATGGTTGTTGATTCAATTTAATGAATTATTACATATTAATTAAAAATAATTGTGTAGCAGGCCTGGAAATAATTATTTTAGTTGTGCTGGTCAAAATGTCCAGCATCAGTCAATTTGTGCTGGACATTAAAGAAAATGTTCCTGACATACAATTTAATATGAACAATTTGAGCAGAATACACAGTTTAGTTTTTATGGAATATGCTTTTTATTGTTTAATTCTTCACAATTTATCCAACAGACACAAGCTGCATGAAGCCGACTTCATACAGAAATGTTATTTTTACCAAAAGTTAAAACACGAGTGTAGGACAAAATGACCGATACAATTAACTTTGTGACTGTCAAATCTTCCAAAATTACACATTTGTACCGGTCAGTGTCCTTGACCAGCCGCTTATTTCCAGGCTTGTACACTGCTAATTTTCAATAAATATTAAAACCAACAAGTGTTGAATAAAATGAGCTTTATAACTGTTTAATCTTCCAAAATGACACATTTGTATGGGACAATGTCCATGACCAGCAACTAATTTCCAGGCCTGCTGTAGAAATTATAAAAAAATGTGAACTCAGTAACTTAACAGTTAAATATTACAAATTTAATGAACTTTACAAGACTTATTTTTACTATTAAATTATTTTGTTGATCTGTTGTCAGTTATGTCTGTTTGTTTTTGAGAACCTCATCCCACTCCTTCACAAATGCATTCCAATTCTAACAAGTTGCACTGACAAGTTTACAACTAGAAAATATGAGAACCGTGTACAGATACTGAAGAAGAATGTACCATATTCACCTTTACCAATGTATGGTAAACTCTTGATAACCAGAACAACTGTTTTGAACTTTTTCCAATGCTCATTTCAGGAGAGTAATTTTTCACTCCAACAAAATAGAACTTTCAAGACGTTTTGGGAATGGGAGTGACAAAGCTCTCATAAGAATGATAAACTAAAAATGTCAAATTTCTTAGATATCTGTTTACCATTGTGTACTATTATTATTAGATTTTTCTTATCATCATCATTACCATGTTAGCATTGTTACTACCAATGTATATATATATAGATCATGCTGCCACAAGGCGTGTGATGTATAAATAATTTATGAATAAATAGGGCGAGGCGAAACTAAACTGAAAGAAGATTCTTTCTTTACATTTAGTTCAGGAACATACTGCTTATTGATTATTGGTTATTGATTTGCAGTATGTTCAGGTCCCGACCTATTCGATGCATTGATGCAATTTTCTGGCAACAAATGTTTCAGGTTTCCAACCAGAACATTACAAAAATATCTAAATATATACAATAAAATTGCCAACTTCCCTCTTATTACATCCCTTTTCACAGTAAATCTCACAATATCCACTGATTTCCCTCTATAACTGCCGACACATTAAAAAAATGACGATCTAACAAATACATCACAAATATGAAACTTTCAGTTCATCTGCTATCTCTGTGGTCATTAAAAAATAAAATAAACCAGCCACAATGTAATATATTACTATTTTTATTTACAACATGCACTGCCACTCCTCCTACAATCCCTACCTTCATTTCCTCCCCTTCCCTCTCTTGAAAGTTTTGTATTTGTTTGATCGCCATATTTTGTTTTTATCTGTCAGTGGTTGTTGATGAAAATCAGTGGATATTATGGGTTTTACTGTGAAATGGGATGTAATAAGCATATAAGTTACTGGAGTATGGCCCACACTGGTTGGGATGCCAATCAATAATCAATAAGCAGCCCATCCGGTGTTCTGGACAACTTTACATTGACATTGATGATTGAGATTTGATATCTTACTATTACTATGCAACTACACATGCTGTTATTAGTGTTAAAAATGGAATATCGAAAAAATATGTTGATCAAAACTGTATGATAGTAAGATATCATGCTGGATGAAACATGATGTCAATTTAACATTATAAGTTATAACAACCATATGTCAAGAATTGACGAATTGTCCAATAAAAAGATATTTAATAAAATTTATGGCAGATGATGCTATCGCACTAATAAACTACTGTTGTCTACCTATTAAATCTATTTTTTTTAAATACACAATAATTTCCTATTGAAAGTATTTTACTAATATTTATAATATTACCTCTTCTGTCGATTGTAAGTCTTCCATCGTTAACTGTAAGCGTCAATGACAGAAATTGTGTTGACAACTTGAAGAAATTCTCGTCTTGACGACCAAACTCGGATGTTCTCGGGACAGAACTCTCGTTTACCATTTCCGGTCTCGTTAGGAATTCCGTTGTTACACACAAAAATGATAAAAGCGCACTAAAGCTGTACATTAATTTACATTTTTATATATTAAACACTAATATTTATTATATATTCCACTTACGTTATAGATGTGTAAAAAATTTCAAAAAGTGTAAGAATATCAAAAAACACATTTCAAAGGTTGTTCACGAAAACGCCCCAAGCGCTTCGAGCGTTAAAAATTGATTCTGAACGTAGCGTACAAAACTATTTCCGGTTTAAGTCGACATGTGGGAGAAACATAATAAATAAACCCTGAAAACTTCATAAATTAATTCATTTATTGATAATTAACAACAACTTTTATTATGGATCATATTGAGGAAATGCGTACACGTGTTCGACTGTTGGAACACAACGTTGATAATGTAAGCCGCTTATTAGTTCGACAAGCCAAATCGTGTCGTCCCCCTCCCCCCCATGCCTGTTCGCCCCCAGTCAATTCCTCCCCGAAAAATATATCATTTCGCCCCGTTTTAAAGTATAATTTGAGTGACATGCTTAGAGACAGATAGACCAATTTTTTTGTTGAAATTATTAGGTTGTTTTAACCTCGTAGCCTACCTTAGGCTAAGGCACAGACAGTCTCAAAATATTTGACACATAGTGACAGTCATACAGTTGTTTAGGCAGTTCCGGATCAAAATGCTGTTTCAGCTTGTATAAACATCTAATAAATAACCGATCGAAAATGTTATTATATTTTTTATTACGGTTCGTTTTATTAGTGAGCTGTGCTGAAAAAATAACAATCCAAATTTATCCAGAAATGTGTAATTGCGAACTTTAAAAACTGTGGTCTGAACGAAGTTACGCAATCGGGACTCTACATTTCCCATATAGTGTTTTTGAAATTTACACTGACAAAATAGGTGACAGTTCATAATGAACATTGCCTACAAATAAACTACATTTTGTACTTAATAAACTAGCAGGATATTATTTTTGTTAATATAATTATATTAAATAAAAAAATTGGAAACCGTACCGTGATTTTTTTATCAGTTCCAAATCACATTATAAACCATCATGTGCTCGATGTTCTTTATAAATTCCTCCATTTTTGAAGGGCTGTCGTGCTATTTTACAATTGTTGATCGCACTTAGGGTTTGTTTATGGAACGGTTTTCTGCAGTTAAAATTTAATTATTTTTATTGCAAACCTTTTCAAAGAGGTTCACTTGAAAAAAAAAAATTCAAGTACTTTTAAGCATCGATGTAATGTTAATTTTATGTGTTTGATTAAAAAAATACAAAAACAATTCTTGAGTGCATAACAGTTACTTATTAATTGTAGTGTCAGATATACATTTATAACCTTGATTATTGTGTTTTTGCTCTGATTAACAGGTTCACAGTACTGATTTTCCTGGCAACTATGAAGGTTATGATGACAAATGGAGTCAACACAAATTTGAAAATGTAGGATATATAATGGGTTATTTTCTTAAAATTTTATATTATTTCTAGATTTAAAACAAAGTTGAAAAAGAGTTTGTGCACATTTCTTTGTACATTCAATTTTATCTTTTTATTTATTATTTTAAAACAATACTTTGCAATAGAATAAATTGGCTATAAGGCAAGTCGCTACACTGACTTAAAATAAAAATAAGATGATTCTTTAAAAAATTTTTTAACTCTAAAACAAATATCACGTTCACCCTTAATACATGTATATGTCATAACGAAATCACAGTAATTGTTATTGTTTAGATGTTGCTTATGTTAATAAATGTATTTTGTTATGTTACAGAAATTTAAGATTAATATCATTAGCATAAGTGAAGACAACATTGAGTTTGACGTGATAGGAGTTGATTGTGCAATTGCAAATGCATTTCGGAGAATACTGTTATCAGAGGTAAGCTTCTGTTACTCAGTAACAGTTGTAAAACTTGTACTTTGTAACAGATGTCCAATATATACATATATATGTTTTCCAAATTTTCCCATTTTATACAGGGTTTTCATAGGTCTGTTGATCATTAAAAGAAATAAAAATTGTGATATTGATCACTGACATATATACAGTTATATATCATTGCTCAAAAGAACATTAAATTTGTTAATTTATACAATAAATGAACAAGCAATAAAAATAATGGAAATACACATTTTAGGATACCCATATCATAACATGTTAATTTTATGATGCATTATTTTCATGATTTAAAGTAATTTAAGCATGTCACAATAAACTAATAAACCATTTTTCTGTTAACAGCTGTTATGCACTTTAAAATACTTTCTGTTCATCAGCGCTTTATTTTTGTTATGTATTGCAGGTGCCAACTATGGCAATTGAGAAAGTGTTTGTTTACAACAATACATCAATTATCCAGGATGAAGTTCTCGCTCACAGACTTGGGCTTATTCCGATCAAAGCTGATCCAAGATTGTTTGAATACAGACAAGAAGGTATGTATTAATGCGGTTTTTTCTAAAAACCATGATTTGCAAAGCAACATATATCCGACACCTAACAGCCACTAAATAAACCATGTGCTGGGGTGTCATTAAACAAACAATCCTTTTCATTTGGTATTCTTGGCAGCAATCAACAGTACTGTCATAAAAGCTACTTTATGATTGTGTTTGTGACAGTATTACAGTATGGCCATCTTAAAAATGTGAAAATAAATAAAGGATATTAAATGAGTTGCCATTTATCATCAAATTTTTGTCCCGAGTGAAATAAGTTTTATTTGTCTTGAGCTTTAGTGAGTGAAATGAAGTTTGATAATACAGTGAAACCCTACCTAATGACCACCTCGGTTCTAAGTCCACTGCTATAAAGATAACTTTTTTAAAGTTCGGAATATTTTCTTATTATTTTATAAATAAAACTACCCCAATACCACCTCATTATGACCAGTCATCTTCAGTACATTTTGACCCCATCAAAGTGACCATATTACGATAGCAAATACATGTATATTGCATTTTCCGTTTAAACAAGACTGAATGGTTGCTTAACAATTGTTAACAAATGTTAGGAAGTACAGTGATAAAGTAATTGTGTTGGTTTAATCTGTGGAAATGTACTGTAACATATGTATGTTTGAAACTTTCTGATCTCATTCATATCTGTCGCAGTTTGATTACAGTTCAATTCTTCATTGATGTCATACACATACATCAGACATGCTGGGTGTAAAGAACTTAATACTCCCCTCATGAATAGTCAATCATTAATATATATTTATATTTCTTACAGGTGATACAGAAGGCAGTGCTGAAGACACAATAGAGTTCCAGCTCAAAGTGAAATGCACAAAGAATCCTCACACCAAAGATTCCACTCGTCCTGATGAAATGTACAAAGACCACAAAAGTAATGAAATGTTACATATGCATTAAAATATTGGCAGTGTCAATATACAGGTTATCACAAATTACGAGCCTGTTAACCTATAGGTTGTGAAAATTGAACAAGTCTAAAAGTTAATGATTTATACTATTAAATCCTGATGTTATTTATTTGTCACTTTTATCATTTGTTTGCTTGATATGATGAACATTGTCCCACTTCCTAACCAATGCAGATATGTTGTGCTGATGAGTTTGCAACTAGTAACTGCGAGAAATATTATTTAGGGTGATGTAGTCATAAATGATATATACCATTCTTGACATTGTTGAAATGTGGTAACCTGAACACCCAGTCTTGTCTTTATTTTGATGCCTAAACATTTTAAAAGAGACCAGAAATATCAACAGAATAGGTTTAAAGATTGTTGTGAACAGTTAGACACTGGGAGTATTGAAGATGTGAAGACATGCGATTGCACCCATACATCTCTCGTAATTACAGTCAACAGGCTTGATAAACAGTACTCATACCACTTGGAAATCACACACCTAAATAATAATAATATGTAATATGTACATGACTGGATCGACGGTCCAATTGTCCATGGACCAAAAACGTGTGCAATGTTTCACTCACCTGGATTTTTTTTAATTTTCGAATATGAACCCCCTTTAGTGATTTTGGAATGTTTTTGGCTCATTAGCCGAGGTGTTTTAGTTTCACATTAATTTAAAAAAAAGTTTTTAATGTGGATAGGGTTGCAACCACTAAACACCCCTCCCTTGTATACCCACTTGAAGACATATCTTTTCAAATTACACATACAACAGAAAATTTGACATAAAAGGAAATGACATTATGTATATTATGGCATTAAATCAGTTTGTTGAAAAGTGGAGTTCACAAGCAAACCCAAATATTTTGCATCTCTTGGATTTATAATGAAATGAGTAAATGTTAATTTTCTTTCAGTTACAACTAAATACATGAAGTGGGTTCCTGTTGGTGATCAAGCAAATATAGTGAGTTTCAGTGTTGAATACTGTGATTATTTCAATCGCCAGATTAACTTGATAATCAGTCTTCAAAATTTGCAGCCATAAAAGCTGCCATATAATTAGTTTACAGTGTTGTAGTGTCACAATGATGTAGAAAGTATGCTTCAACCCCTGCAATTATGAAAATGTCCACAGCAAAATAAATGGGGTAAAGAAATAGTGTCCACGACATTTTCAATGGCAATTTTAATGTAATGTATACTTTATTTTTAATAATAAGAAAAAAAGTACAGCTTGAAAAAAAAAAAGTAAACTGCAAAAAAGTGTAGCGGAGAATGAAAACCTTCACAACAATCTCTACAGTATTGCTGATTGTCACGGTCAATTTCAGGAGTTGTGTTTATTTTCACGAAACTTTAATCACAAAACAATATGGTGATGGCAGTCAGGTGCTATCGTCAATACGTCTGAATTTCAAGGACTCTGTAATTTAAACATAGTTATTTTCTAATCTGAATAGTGTGTACTTACAGGTGTTAGAAAATGTTATTATTTTTATTTTACATGCTTATATATTATTGGCTATTTTTATTTAGCATGTGTAGTTTCACTAAACAGTGTTCCACATTCTCAGGAAAAGTGAGGGTGTTCAGACCTCGTAGAAAATTGATGGGGTATTCATACCTCGAGAGGAAACTTAAAGGGTATAAGTAACCAAACAGAGCTTAAATTAGCTTGAACTTGACAGTTCTAAAAGTAAAATACTATGTAATTTTTATGATGAAGTTATAATTGTTATAATAACTAATGTGATCAAGGATAGCAGACCCAATTATGTTCAATCTGCGACTGAAACTATACAAGTTATACGCCCTTGGTAGAAATGTGGTACATGTTTATACCTCTTGTGGCAGATTGCCATTACGTGTTCATACCATTTCCTGCCCTTCTTATTATGTTATTTCAAGCATCAGGAAGTACTATACCTCCATTTCTACGTTATGTGTACTTTTGGACAATATACAAGTACCTTCATTTGATAAAACAGTTCCCGATTAATCATACTTGTATGTAATTAATTACTTTGTACATTATTTTACTTTTTACCTATTTTTATTTATGCTGTAATAATATTATATTTGACTGAAGTATGTGTTCACATTTTCAGTTTAACGCTGGTGATATAAAACCTATAGATGATATTCTCATAGCTAAGTTACGACCAGGTCAGGTATGTAATGGAATATTCATGACTGATTTTAACTTTTCATTGCAAGGCATACCTTTAAAATCATGTGATTGCTTTCTTAACCTTCCCTGTACTAGTCGACAAAGTTGTTATGCCATATGAAGAGCGTTTTCACAAAACTCATTATGTCCATGTGACTTCAAATTGTGACTGTTCCTAGTGCATGTGTAAGACCCTAAGTGACAAAACTATATTAGTGTACCAATGTGTAACAGTACATGAAACATACAAATTATAAGTTAACTATTTATCCTTAGCGAGTTTTATGAAAACACTTTTCATATATAGCTTAACAGATTTGTATTTCGTGTGTACAATATTTAAAATTCAATCAGCAACATTAAATACGAGTTGTAGCACTTGTGTTTTTGTTCTATCCATCAATGTGTTTTAAATTAATTTCCATTTTTTGTTGGGTCAAGATGATCACCCATGTGTTTTCAAGTAATGATATTCCAGGGCTTTAGTTTACTTTAATTAAAATAGTGGAATATTGTGTTAAATGTTAGAATTAAAAACTTCACAATATGCCTTAATACTATTCCGTTTATTTAAAATCTCTTCCAAGAGAATTATATCGTGCATGTACGATTTAAATGTAATATTAAAATTGGTAAACAGATCTTTGTGATTTTTTCATTTTATCACAATCTTTAGGAAATGGATCTGAGAATGCACTGTGTAAAGGGAGTGGGAAAGGACCATGCCAAATTTTCTCCTGTTGGTAAGTTTTAACCAGCTATATATTAATGACATATGTTGTAATCAATACCATTCCTGGGTATTTTTTCACTTGACATTTATAAACATTTCAGTTTTCAACTAACCATCCCTTTCTTTCACTTTGATTGATTTTATGAGTTTGACTCTAAATTGCTGGCATTTTGAAATCAGCAAAGTTCATTTTAAAATATACACTGGAATTGATGAGGTTGATTCAGTTAAATAAGAAAAAACAAAATGACAGTAAATTATTTTTTAAAAAATTCATTTTATCGTGAAATCTTCAGAACATCCAAACTTGAGAAATGACTGCCATTGTTCTCATTGTTCAAATCATCGTTTTCTTTAATCTTTAAAATGTTTTTTAATATGTAATAATAGCAGTAAAAAACACAATTAATTTGCTCTCAGATCAAATTATAGAGTTCAGAATTGTTCACAGGATAATGCCGACATCCTATTTCATTAACATACTGTTTTTGTATAATTATATATTTGTGTAATAGCTGACTGAATTGTTATTTATCATGGAAACAGCTACAGCATCTTACAGACTTCTGCCAGAAATCACACTAACACGGGTAGTGGAGGGAGAAAAGGCAGAGAGACTACAGAAGTGTTTCTCCCCTGGTGTAATAGAACTAGATAACATTGATGGTAAGATTTTTATCCATATCACCTGTAGTTATGTTTGATTTGTATTTTTTATTTTTTTTACTTTCTTTCTCTAAGGGGTCCTTCACAATTATCAACATTTTCACGAGCGTACAAACCAAACGTTGGTGGGAGGAGGTAAGACTCACCGTACACTTTCTAAAAATTATTAAAATGTCAATCATATTAATGTCGCCATGCATTTTTAATAGCATAAAAAGTGTATGTTTTGTACACTTGTGAAAATGTTGATAATTGTAAAGGACCCCTAAGCTGACCCAATCTAAAGTTAACCAAAGAAAAACCATGTTTTTTCAAAACAAAATACAGTAGGTTGATTACCTCAAAATTCATCCAGGTCACAATGTATTAATAACTTGAATTTCTTAGACATACTGTATCTGTTATACAATATATTTAATGTTGTACTATTGTTTCCCATACTTGGCTACATTGGAACATAATAATATATAGCCAGTTTAAAACAAAATGTATTGTAAATTGATATTTTACCAGGTGTATTGCGTGCACGTGTTGCAAACCCAAGACGAGACACCTGCAGTCGAGAAGTATTCCGTCATCCTGATCTTGCAGACTGTGTCAAGTTAAGTCGCATCAGAGATCACTTTATATGTAAGTCATTTCTTCTTTATATTAAAAACAATGGTGAACAAAATTGGACCACTTTAAAACAATGGATTTAAGGTAGGATATTGTTTATGTTATATATGAAGCCAAACCACTGTGCTAGATGATCTGAAGTTTGGTTTAGTCTCTTTCAGCCAGAACATCGACAATTTCCCCAATTTCCATTTCCTCTAGAATATAAAACAGGCAAAGAGATTTTTTAAAAGAAACCTGCAACTTTATTTCTTAACTATAATCATCAAACATGAAACATCAATAATTTCCTAAAGTGTTTGTCTACGTGCAGTGGGTTGTTGTGTTAGAAGACCCATTGGGCTATTTATCATTCCAACCAGTGGTTCTGAGCTGGTGTAACAAGACAGTGGGAAGGTACATATAAAAAATTCTTTGATGCTTGTTTGAAAGAGTTGCCTATGTGGTGGTAGTAGGTTTCATCTGATCACCACTACCACTTGCTGTTCATGAATAGGTAAATGTTGAAATGTGTGATGTACACTTATGTAACCAATACATAATACTGAAATATGTAAATTTTGATAGATTAATTACAAGTATTGTTGTGTTTGTAATGAAAATTCAAACAGATTTTATCTTCAGTTTCAGTGGAGTCAACTGGTATTTTGCCTCCTGATGTCCTGGTGTCAGAAGCAATTAAAATACTAATGGGAAAGTGCAGGACAATGTTGTCAGAACTCAATCACAAAACTGAACAAGAAAACTGATTAGAATCTACACAAATATTCCAGCAGTTGACATCAGTGTGTGCATCTCCTAGTAAATGAAGAGCTGAGCAGCTGTTGGTTCAGTTGAGAAAAGAAAATGTTTCAGTGCAATAAATATATGTCTATTAGACATGAAACATTCTTACAGGAATTACGTTTTTCATCTTTGAGATGCATCTTAATTGGGACAGTTTTGTGATGTGTATGATGCATTGTGTAGATTTGCATAGTATTGTAATCTATATGTTAGATGGCAAAAAAATATCTTAGAATATACTTATGATGGCATTTTTGGCATCCATCTTAAAAATGTTCTTTATGGTATGACACACATCACTAGGGTGGATGCCAGATCATATTTTTCAAAAAATAGGTAAAACAAAAAATTGAGTGGTATTCTCATTATGCAAAACGAGTTTCAAAACTAACATGACTGGTGTTTTTGACACAAAGCTGCTCTTTAACTTTACAACAAGAATGCAGTTATTTTAAATATTCTACTTGAGCAGGAATCTGTTATTTGTTTCTTAAACTTTGAAATAAATTAAGGAATTAAACTGTTTTGAAATAAATCTTATATTTTCCAATGTTTTACTTTGTTGTATATAAATGTAATAGATCTCTTAAAGAATGTTTATTTGCTGCAGTGGTATAAATGGACACTCGGGCTAAAGACAATGAATGGAGTTACGATACCTGGAAGAGTATACTACACTACCAGCAAACTCACACACTCTGACTTTATAAACTTCATGAAAATATCCTGCTCTTGCTGTTTAATTACTAAACAGAATGAACTTCCCTGAGAAAAAACTAGACCTGTAAAGTATAGACCTAGTAGTAGTCTCCGATCCACACTCATTCCCAGTACATGAGGAAAAAGGAGGAACTTTTTACTAAAGTTCAATATTAAACTGTATTTATCAATCCAACTAGTGGTCCTCAACTAGCATAACAAAAGCAGTGGGAAAGTTCAGTAACAGGTTAAGAATGATCATACTGATGTATTCCCTAAACACTGAGCTTAGTTTTATAACCTGTAAGAATATTCCTCACGTGATCCTTCACGCCAACCTGCAGAATCTACTATAACAAATAACATATAAAGACTGGGTCATGTCTCGTAAGAGGATTTCAAATTGATAAAGCTAGGGGTTTTTCAAACTTAACCTGCAAATTTATAGACCTTAACCAACAAGGCTCATAACCTAACCAATCAGTGTAGATTTTTATCTTTATGCTTGAATGTTTGTAATTCTACTCTGATTTATTTTAATTCGTAAAGAGTTTGTGGTGTTTCATGACTTGTTAGAATATTCCCCCCTCCCCCCCAACTATAACAACAATTAACAGATAAAAATATCCATATTTGCTTTTTAATTATTAACAGGAAATGAACTTTGCAGAGGAAAGTGAATAACAAGCAGTAGTCTCAGATCAGACTATATTAAGCATTAATACAGTAAATGGTGAAAAAGGGTGATAAAGATGTAGTGCCTAAAGCCCATGAGTAGTTTCATAAAAACTAGAGAATTTTCCATCTGCAGCATGTCTAACCTTACTATAGCAAATAACATATAAAGACTGGGTCATCCTGACATCAAGGGGAATTTCAAAATCCGTGACACTGGTTTTTTCGAGTATATTATTATTTGTAATTTCCATACAAGAAATGATGTTTTTAAGTTTCTAACCAGTGAGGCTTTAATAACCTAAAGAGCACTATATTATAAACAAAACCAACAACATTTAAAAAGTTTGTAGGATCTGTCCCATTCAAAATAGAGAAAATAGACTGCAGGGGTGGATCTAGGCAACCGATAAGCAAGATCCAACATTCCCATATTAAATAAATATTCTTAAAATACTATTTCAATTTCTGAATAAAATATGTCATCAGTTTGAGTGATGTTTTACCACTGGAGAGGTTCTCCTAATTAAGGCAAACATAAAAGAGCTACAGCAGAATATTTACTGCATGACCAAACGACCACCAGATTCTCAGGAGATCTACAGGCATGGTTATACCATTCCACTCAACATCCTATAGATAAACAAAATTCTTAACCAAAACAGAATCAATACACACACCCCACCACAGACTTAAGAAGTGTTACATAATTTTTGAACTGCCCCTTTATTCTAGATGGGTCAACATTTTTAAAGCAAAATATTTATAAGCAATGTTTTGGGTATACGGTTACTGCGTGACTAAAATAGCCTACTGTTTGCATTTGTAGAGCTAATGATAGCGTATGTAAGATAACCATTTAAATAGTCATTTGTGCGAGACACGACCACTAAACTGGTATCGCGTTTTCACTAACTGGCTCCCAGTGCGACTGGGCTGCAGAAGGATGTGGGGAGTGGCGGCAAGTTGAAAGCAGACAGAAATGAGAACAATGAGTCACATTACAGCGTTAACCGTTACTGCTCTCACACAGCGCGCTGAGCAGCCACTCATAATAATGGCTGTGTGTGTATTATCTTACAGAATGACTACAAATGTCAGTTAGTTGCTGGACAAATGGCTTCGATACTAAACAAGCCGGAGTTGGCGCTACATGGTAAGTAGTTAATGTGGGGTAGATCGACTTAAATCGGCTCGGTCATGGATGAGTAAGCGTCGACCAGTTTCTTTGTTGTGATTAAACAGCTGATCGTAGTTCATGTTTGTTGCCTGTTCTAAATTTCAAAGCTCTGTAGTCTCATGGTAATACATAAAATATGGAACTTTAGTAACAAAACCAACACGAATATTAATTTGGAAAAGTTACCAGTATTTTATACAGTGGCTAGTGGTGCTTTAATTGCTTGTTAGAAGTAGCCTACAAATACAAAAGAAATGTTATACAATATTCAGAAGACATATTTATGACTCATTAAAAGGCAAAGATTATTTCCTGGAGAGAAAGGAATTATGACCACAAAAATCATATATTGGCATGACTATAGACTATAGTAAACTATTATATAGTTTATAAACTAATAGTAATAATTATATTAATTAAAATAATTATATGTCACTAATTTGAAAAAACTTCATCTGTTAGAACCCTGAACATCATTTTAGCCAGTGAGCCTCGATGGTCCAGTGCTAGAATGTCGGACTCTCAAACTGATGACTGTAGTTCAAAACTTGTTAGAGGCTGACTCACACCTATGTGTTAAAATAATCGAATGTCTGACATGCAATAGCCAATAATTAATAAATCAATGTGTTCTAGTGGTGTTGTTAAACAACCCACCCCTCAAAAAAAAAAAATCACTATAGCCAGGGGTGTGAAATATAGTGCCCATCTGAGGTGCAATGGATTGTACGATTGATCCATTTCCATGGACTCAGTGGGCTGTTTCTTGTTCCAGCCAGTGGCCAGTACAAATTTTGTTTAACAAAGGCTGTGGTATGTGCAATCCTTTTTGTTGGAAAGTGTAAACTAAAAGATTTCAGCTGCTAATCCGAAAGAGTAGCCTATATGACAGTAGTGGGTTTCTTCTGGAGACCATGAATCACAGTGTATGTTAGATATCTAACAGGAGCAGAATACGCAATATGCAGAAATGTTATTAAACAAAGATTTGTTTCAGTGTAGCCAGGATTTTGGAAGGGGGTAGAGGAGTATTTTATTTGAATAAGTGCAGTTTAAAAGAAAACCACTTGATTGATTTGGCATTGGTCTAGATGGGGGCCCCCATTCTGGCTATGTTAGTTGTCCTGTATAATATACCTTTTAGATACCTAGGATCACCCATCAGATTTCATGGCCCCCACCATCACCACCACCACCAATAATGTACATGTACTGTTAACAAAACTAGTCCCAGCCTGTGGGCTATGACTATGTAATTTTGGCTCTGCATACATGTACATTTTTATATGTGTATGTATGTTTGTATACTGCAGTATGAAATTATCATCATAGGTGACAACAATTTTTTTTCTTTTTACCCATTATAATTTGGTCTTTACTAACTTTGGGATTCCCTCCAATATGAAAAATCTGTAACATCTCTTTTGGTCTCCCCAAAGATGTACAAGACAAGCATATAGAATATATAAAATATTTTATTTTATAACAGGTGCGCGTCCTGAAGATGGTGTAAGTGATATGATAGTTATCAGTGACATTGACGAAATAGGAATCAATATTAACCTCAAAACAAGATACAAGAAAGATCTGATTTACGTATCCTTTTTACAAGAAAGTGAGGAAAGTATGTGCTTTACATGTAAGTACAGCAATTAAATATATAATATATGTACGTACAACTGATATATATAATATACACGTCAGGCACCAATTTTACGATAGTATGATTCATGCCGAAAATACAGCAGCCAAATTAGAATACTTAAATTATTATTATAAAAAAACACACAAAAAAACCCCAACCCTGGACAAAACAAACCCTGAACATACATTAAGCAGTATAAAATTATAATAGAAACATGGATTAAAGTATAGGTTTAGTCGAACAATTACGGACATTACAGATCAGTATGTAAAGTTAACTGGTTCCTGTGTACATGTATATTGGTTCCATTAATCACTAAGAAACGAATTACTTTGCAGCACTTCAAAATGAAACCTTAAATTAGTAGCCTTTGTGTGCTTGTATATAAATGCCACTAGTGAATTCTGAACTCTCCACTTGTGAACAAGACATATGCCAGATGATTGAAAGGCAGATGTACAACTCCTAATGTCTTCAGCTTGAGAGTCTGATATCTTACCACAGGACCACTAACACTCACTCACAGGTAGAGCATCAGATTGATCTCCTTCAGTGGACCCATTGGGCTATTTCCCATTCCAGTTAGTGGTCCACTTCTGGTATAACAAAGATTATAGTATGAACCATCTTGTCTGTGAAGGTTCATATGAAAGACCATACTACTAATCAGGAGTAGCCTATGTGGTGGTAGCAGGTTTCTTCTGTTAACTGTGTGTCAAAATAGTCACTTTAACACAGGTCTAATAGCCATTGATTAAACGTGCAGGGCTCATTTTTCAGTGGGAATCCAGGAATCTGAGTTTCTATAATATTTCCTTTAATTAAAATCATGTGTGTCTAATTAGATTCCCATAAAGTAAATCTAAATTTTTTTGTTTGTTTTTTATTGTTAATTTGGCTAATAAAATAGCTGAGACAACATCTATTGGAAAAAAATATTTTCTGTTTTCAGATACATATAACAACTAATTATGATTGAAAAAATGGATTCTCATGACATGAAAGTGCAGGAATCCACATAGATTCTAATTGAATTTGAAGAAAAATGAGGCCTGATGTGCTGGGCTGTCATTAAATAAACAGTCTGTTTTGCTTGTTTACCAGGCAGTGTCTAGCAGACTGGCTGGCTGTCAGTCTGCCTTTCTTACTGCCTGACTTTTAGTCCTGCCTTTTTTACTTTCCATCAGCTTGTCTGCTTCCTTACAGAGAGCGGGATGAACATGTATGTAGATCAGGGACCTCATATGCATAATGGTAGTATAACCTAAACTCAGATTACTTTAACCTGCCATTTGTGGATTGGCACAAAAACATAACTAACCCAAGAATAAGTAATCTAAAAACAAGCTAAAGTACAGAGTAATGTTAATCTTTAAGTTTAGTGTAGGTGATTTTAGTGGGAAATCTGTTTTTACACATTTAGGTCAGAAATGTGTTTTTTTACACATTTTGGTCAGAAATGTTTTTTTTAATTTTTTTTTTCATCATTATTTTTTAACACATTTTTGCAATAAATTATAATAATTATTTTATTATCATATATTATACCTATATAGATAGTTATAACCAAGTATCGGTAGCAACAGAAGTTGGATGGTCATTCCAACAGATGCAAATTGTGCAAACTACATTGTCCACATACATGTATGGTTGTGTAATTAACAAACTGCATTTATTAATTTCTTTGTTATTTGTGTGAATGGGTGGATTGTTTTGTTATATACCAGTTTTCAGACCATAGGATTTCAAATTTCATGGGAAACACTTTTTTGATTCCATGCTTTTGGATCATGGGAACCCATCGGAAACTGTTTTTTGGTTCCGTGAAAATAGTCATGGAAAACGAAATTTTCGTTTCTGTGATTTTGACGACATGTTCCTGGTAATGATTGTTACTGTGAAATCCTATGGCCTGGGTTTTCATTACATATTTAAGGAAGACATATATGTAGATGACAACCCATTTTATGACACCTTTTGTGACCTGTATAAGGAGTTCGTGTACATGCTAGGTTAATAGATCATTATTGAGTAATAAATAATAGTGTACCAGCAACCTATCATGTTGATGAAATAAATGTTTGTGTTATACTTTATTAGTCTCTGTGAAATGTAACACTTTATTATTAAATCACCAACTACATTTATTAATAAACTGTCTGATACAATAATTCTTTTTGTGTTGCATTTGTACAAATGTTCTGATCATCACTAAGAGAAGCATAAAAATTACATAATTATGTTACATAATATACCTTGTAAAGAGATGCATTTTATCACAAAGAAAAGTTTCATTTAAATTTAATTAAATAATAATTAAAACAAAAAATACATGTCTGTGTTATGGAACGTTTCATGTTAAACCACCGTTAAACCTATTCCAGAGTAGGTTTATCTTAACAGTAAGATTCTGGAAAAGTTAAATATCCAACGTCTGGATACAATTTGAAAAAAGAAAGATTCTTTTTTTATTTTCTCAACATAGACCAAATGGAAATGGTATTATATTACAAGAAGGTATTCATAGATGTTTGTAAAAACATACATGCATCTGCTGTGCAGGTTTGACAGTGACAGAGAAAATGAGAGGTAGTTTGTTATGTATACCGTGAATTTATACATGTATTGAGCAACATAAACAATCAGCCACGTTGTCAGCAGATGAGTCAGCACTCATTGAATGTTTTCCTCATCTGAACCCAGGAAACATGCAGGGAGTCATATCAAAGGATGCACATTTCCTTTCAGAAGGAAGTTTATTTTCTACACATTTAGCTCTGAAATGAAATGGTGATAGAATTCATGTTGCTTCCAGACATGTAATAAATATGGCAATACATAAAGAATTCATTTTCAAAATGCTATATATCTGTTTGGATCAATTTGTTAAAAAAAAAATATTTGTCATGTACTTAAATTATGATAAATATGCATGTAAAATATATCCTAGCCAAGAATGACACACAGTTTTATATTAACATCCTGGCATATAATATATCATGGAATCTGAGAGAAATTGTGTTGCAATATTATTATCCAGCTAAATGACATACATGTGCTGTAAGTTTATTGGCATGGCTGTCGTTACTCTAAAAACGTAATATTCAAGTGTGTGCATTTTAGAAATTAATTCTTCACATATATTTAGTATTATCTATTTTTAAAAAAAACTATGAAATAATGTTAAGAGTATTGGCATTTAGACCCAGTTTTCTGGACTTGTCCAATTAGCCAGAATATGTGGCAGCTATTCGAATTCAGCACGTTATACATATCTGCATTAATTATCACAGCTTCAAACCTGCCTTTTAATCCTTGTATATAAACCTGATCTTTTCATACTGAGTGTTTCAAAATAAACACATGCTGTATGTTGTACTGTAAAGTGCCTCTATAAAGTTCAAAATGAAGAATAATACAAGTGTAGCTGTAGTTCTGGTGGAATAAAACATTGGCATGTAACTGATATCTTAAAAATGTGTGTTGTGAGGTCTAGACAGTTTGCATTTATTCTGCCTGAATGGTGACCATCCTGTGTGATTTAATTAGTTGAGTAAATCAAGACTGATTAATCTGTTATTTGTAATGGTATTGTGCTTTAGGGTCTTTCCATCTCAAATGACCTAAAATGAATAAAACATTACAATATGATGATATATACAGAATGCCATTCTATCCAGTCATATAATGATAATTCGCATTTTGTTATCTCTTTCCTTATCTCATTCTCTCCAATCTCATTTCCTATTCTGCTACATTACTCCTCAGTTTCTGTCCCATTTAGTGTTTCCATAATCACAGTCACAATCACCTTTAATCTTTATCACACTTATATTACTCCACTGCCTTTATCTCCCTCTCATTCCTCCCAATCTTTATCTCAATCCCATTCCTCCCAATCTTTATCTCCCTCCCATTCCTCTCAATCTTTATCTCAATCCCATTCCTCCCAATCTTTATCTCAATCCCATTCCTCCCAATCTTTATCTCCATCCCATTTCTCCCAATCTTTATTTCCATCCCATTCCTCCTAATCTTTATCTCAATCCCATTACTTCCAATCTTTATCTCAATCCCATTCCTCCCAATCTTTATCTCAATACCATTCCTCCCAATCTATATCTTCATTACATTCCTGCCAGTCTATATCTTCATTACATTCCTGCCAGTCTATCTCAATATCATTCCTCCCCAAACAATATCTTAATCCCATTCCTCTTAATCTTTATCTTAATCCCATTCCTCACAATCTGTATCTCGATCCCATTCCTCCCCAATCTTTATCTCAATCCCATTCTGCTCCAATCTTTATCTCAATCCCATTCCTCCCCAATCTTTATCTCAATCCCATTCCTCCCCAATCTTTATCTCAGTCCCATTAATCCCCAATCTTTATCTCAGTCCCATTAATCCCCATTATTTATCTCCATCCCATTCCTCCTCAATCTTTATCTCAATCCCATTCGGCCCCAATCTTTATCTCTATCCCATTCCTCCCCAATCTTTATCTCCATCCCATTCCTCCCAATCTTTATCTCAATCACATTCCTCCCCAAACAATATCTCAATCCCATTCCTCCCCAATCTTTATCTCAGTCCCATTAATCCCCATTCTTTATCTCCATCCCATTCCTCCTCAATCTTTATCTCAATCCCATTCCATCCCAATCTTTATCTCTATCCCATTCCTCCCCAATCTTTATCTCAATCCCATTCTGCCCCAATCTTTATCTCTATCCCATTCCTCCCAATATTTATCTCTATCCCATTCCTCCACAATATTTATCACAATTCCATTACTCCTCAGTCTTTATCTATACCCTATTCCTCCCCAATCTTTATCTCTATCCCATTCCTCCCAATCTTGATCTCCATCCCATTCCTCCCCTATCTTTATCTCCATCCCATCCCTCCCAATCTTTATCTCCATCCCATTCCTTTATCTCCATCCCATTCCTCCCAATCTTTATCTCCATCCCATTCCTCCCCAATCTTTATCTCTATCCCTTTCCTCCCAATCTTTATCTCCATCCCATTCCTCCCAATCTTTATCTCCATCCCATTCCTCCCAATCTTTATCTCCATCCCATTCCTCTCCAGTCTTTATCTCCATCCCATTCCTCCCAATCTTTATCTCCATCCCATTCCTCCCAGTCTTTATCTCCATCCCATTCCACCCAATCTTTATCTCCATCCCATTCCTCCCCAGTCTTTATCTCAATCCCATTCCTCCGCGATCTATATCTCCATCCCATTCCTCTCAATCTTTCTCTCCATCCCATTACTTGCAATCTATATCTCCCGGAGACCTATCCAAAACTACTAAAAAAATAATTTTATTGTCCTGTTTAGTCTTAATCTCCATCCTACTCTTTCCCCAGGCTAAGTGTCCATTCCCATCCCATTCCTAATACTCCCAGACCATTTTCCAGTTTCAATGCCCATTGATTAATAGGAAGTATGTGTGTTATGCATATTGCTGTTTCCTACACCAGTACAGATGGCTTTGTTGTGTTGCACACTATTTCAGTATGTGATTTGAAATATTACTCCCAGGAACAGCTTTTTCGTTAAAAAAATGAAATGGCACTGATAACATTTAAGTTATATTCATCGTGTTGGGAATGTAGTGTGATGTGAACATACATCAACCATTTAGGTTAATCTATAATGACTGTTCTTGTTTTAAAAACCAGTCAGTAAACTGGCAGATTTGCCATCTGTCTGCTCTTAATGGTCTCTTTCAGATATGACATCATGTTCTGGTCTCAGTGCTTTCATAGTCAACTGCTCTGTCATTATGGCTTAGTGTTTATTGATTTAACTGCACACATGCTAATCTGGTTTGTTTGCCTGATCAGATTTGCTCAGTTTATTAGCTGAAAGCTTTGTCATTTTCATTTATAACTATATTCCCCTATAACCAATATTTTAAAAAAAAATGGGTTTGCTCTAGGGGATGGAGGGCTCATTAAATAAATATTTGGAACTATATTTTGTCTTCTAAATAGATGTGTTAAAGTTACCATAGTAATAAAATTCTATAACTTTTAATAGTATAACACAAACGTTTTCATGCTACTAAAAAACAACAACCCATTTTATTTAAAATCAACATAATCCATATTTTGGCAGTTACATTGTACATGTTCCAAATCAACTAAGTCAGCCATAATAATATATCCCCTTCCCCTCCCACCCACCCCCCATTCATAACACTACTGGTACTTACATGCATATTTATGTTTTAAAATAACAATAAGATTTAAAGAGTAAAATAATTCAAATTATGTTGTTTCCTTAATTATCTGTAAGACATTTACTGGTTCTATTTTGGTGGCTGTCAATCCATATAAGAATTTACCCATCTACGAGCAAGTAAGTATGTTGAGAGAAACAATTCATCACTTCAAATCAAATTAGTTCTTTCTGCAAAACATTTAACAGTTAATCTTATGAAAACATTTTCTTTTCAAACCATGATAAGGAGAATCTGTTTAGCAGCCACATTTCATTTTCACTGAACTTTAAAAGATAACAGAAGACAGGGTTATTTATATATTTAGTATCTACTTGGTTATAAGCACAAGCTACTTTTATAATTTCATCATACTCTGAAGATAACTTTGAAGATAACTCCTAAAACATTGTTGGATATTTGTCTATTTCTGGCTGATGTGGCTTGTTATTTAGTAGTATGTGTATTGCCTGTAAAGTTTTCTTTCATTTCAGATATTCCTTTTTTTATTTTTTAAATGTAAATAAAAAATATAAACAGTGCATCTCAGTCTGTTAAATTTAATTTATTTCATTTTTTTTTATCTAACCCTTGCTGCTTGACATGTGCTGTTCTGTCTTTTGAAAACTGCATACAAAATACCACTTACTCTTGAACATATTTTCTTACCTTTTCAGAAAGATGTTGAACGATATAATGGTCAGAAGCTCAGCCAGGTGGAGCCACATGTGTTTGCTGTTGCAGAGGCTGCATTCAAAAGTTTACAGAATTCATCTGATAGCCAGTCATGTATCATCAGTGGGGAAAGTGGAGCAGGGAAAGTATGATACTTTACACTGTGCTTTTATATATTTACATTTTTTATATTTTCAAATCACTTGTGCAAGTGACCCTGTCATCATTTTCCTGTGACTGGCTGAACTACTATTTACAAGTGAAAAAGAAAATCAGAAGTAAATGTTATAATTTAATGTATAATTTATTTTGTTTTTAAATCAAACTTCTTTCATTTGTATACATATATCCATTTGAGAATACACCAGAGAGTACCTAAAACAACAGGATGAACCCCTCACACCCCACCCTCCACCAAAAAAAAAAGAAAAACAAAGGTGTGAAAAATGTCTACTGCTTTATACTCTTATTTGCAGCTAACCACTTGAAATTGCTTCTATTGTACATGTATTATAATGAGAGGGAACCTACTGCAAAGCTTTCCCTAGCTCTGCATATCAAGGAAATACTGAATGTTGTTGAATTTGAATAAAATCAGGCAGTCATACAATTTTATACTAAATTTATACTGGGAACATTTTTAAAAATTGAATTCATTAGAATGAATATACAGCCATAATTCTAATGTAATGACCTGAACTCCAGATAAACATACATTGTATGAGTATTATTTGTTGATCTTACAAAAATACAGCATTTCAATAAAGTGAAGTTTCTTTATTTAACAATGCCGCTAGATCACATTGATTTTTATCTTACCATCGGTTATTGGATGTCAAACATGGTCATTCTGACATAATTCTTTAGAGGAAACCTGCTGCTGCCACATAGGCTACACTTTGTGATAAGCAGCAAGGGGTCTTTTATATACACTTTCCCAAAGACAGGACAGAACATACCACAGCCTTTGATGAACCAGTTATGGACCACTTGTTGGAACAGAAAATAGTCCAAACTGCAAATGGGTCTACTGAGAAGGACCGACTGCTTCACAAATGGACAGGCAACCACTTGAGCTACATCCCACTCCAGATAGCCTTTCAGTGCCAGGTGGTTAACTTGATGTACAGCAATTTGAACTTGCAGAGATCTTCTTTATCAAATGTTTACATAAATCTTGGCTTTTGGAAAGCAGCATCTACTGAGAAACACATGTTTAGCTAAATACATAAACAAAACTATGTTGTGTTATAAAAATTTGACAAAAACATCATTCCAACATGACACAGATGTAAATACCTTTATTACAAAAAAACATACACAGAAATGTATACTCTTTTTGTAGCATTTATAATGGAAAACTCAGGTAAATTTATTACATTGTTACCATATAAAACAGCTAGTTTAATTTAACACATTTCAGATTGAGTGGGTAGTTATAAAATTTGTTTTTTAAAATTGAAAGTTAAATGGAAAACTAACCAAATTGATGATAAAAACTAATAATCATCCCTTACACCAGGTGTGTAGAAATTACCATGGATGTGTAAAATGTAAGTGATGCTTGCTCCCTAGATGCTAATCGGAAAGAGTAGCCTATAAGGCAGTAGCAGGTTTCCTCTAATGACCATGAGTCACAGAATACCATATGTCTGACACCTAATAGCCACTGAATAGACAATGTGCCATAGTATCATTAAACAAACAATCCTTTCAAAATACATTTCTTCAGAATACAACTTCATTAATTATTGATGTAGATTACATAATCACAGATGTTCTATGTACATGTGTATATGTTCTATGTACATGTGTATATGTTCTATGTACATGTGTATATGTTCTATGTACATGTGCATATGTTCTATGTACATGTGTATATGTTCTTTGGACAACTGTGTAGCATGGGTTTATCTTCTTGGGCTGTGCATCAAAATTTAATATTGCATATCTGTCAGTCACATGGTTCTTACTAATAACAAGTGATTTTTCTAGACTTTACTCCATCAAAAAAGTTGAATTAATTCTGTTTTGACCCCTGCAGATATATAAAACAAACTTAGTATGTATGTATTTTTGTATGGTTTATTTAATTGATTGTTTGCATTTTTTTTTACTGAACATTCATTTTAGTTGATTAATTTTTTAATTCAGACTGAAACAACCAAGTTTATCCTACAGTATTTATGTTGTGTCACAAACCACACATCATTCTGGACTGAACAGCAGATTCTTGAAGCAAATACAGTGCTTGAGGCCTTTGGTAAGTTTATTATCACAGAATATATTTATCTAAGCTGTTTTTAATGGAGATGAGTTCATGGAAAAGTGATCCAAAGAGATAACACAGACACAGTTTTGGGAGGATAGAGGGGACCAAGAGGCTTATCTGGTGAAGTGGACAAAAACTGATTTATGAGCCTCACCTTATTCTGAAATTGGATCCATCCATACAATAGTATTACTGAGCTATTGAGTTGATTCATAACAGAACATTTCTAAATAGATTTGTTATTGTCAAAAGTATCGGCAGATCAAGGGAGTGGTCTGGGCCCTCCTCTGACCTCTAATTTTTTATTTTACCATTATAATATACAGGGTGTCTGAGAATTATCTGTACAACTTCTGTTAATAATAGTCAATCACAAATGGTTCACATACTGAATGTTTGTAATAATAATACTTTGATAAAAGAAATTTTGGAAACTACACATTTAAATTTTTTTTGTTTAATGATCCTACATGTGCCATCACAAACTTCATTCAAGGAAGAAGTTGTACAGATAATTTTCAGACACCCTGTATATCTAAATTATTATGAATATATCTTAATTTATAGTGTTAAATACATTTTCTGGCCCCTCCTCTGACCTCTATTTTTAATTTTCACATTATAATATATATCTAAATTATTATGAATATATATTTATAGTGTTAAATACATTTTCTGGTCCCTCCTCTGACCTCTATTTATAATTTTCACATTATAATATATATCTAAATTATTATGAATATACATGTATATTAGTTTATAGTGTTAAAGATATTTTTTTATATTTCTTAATACTGATGGGATTTTGTTTGCAAAATGTCAGATTATGCTGATAGGCTATGAACATAGATTTAAATTTGACCTGACTCTAATGACAGTGGAGCATACTTGTGAAGCAGGAAGCACAGAGTGAGCACTTGACCTGCAGTCTAGCCAAGCTGATCATAGGCTCCACTTGCACAACAAATCAGGCCAAAAGGAAACTATGTTGCTTATTAAAAATTAATTATTGCGTATTTACCATTCCTCTAATAATCGTAAAAATACAACTTCTACATACATGTTCATTACACATCTCATAATAGAAACAGATGTAGAAGATAATTCTTTTAACTGAATGCAAATCAGCTTACTTAATTATATTATAAACTGTTAGGAACATATAGTCAACAATCTGGATGTGTCTTGGCATGGCTATGTATGGCAAAATATCACAAATTAAAGTTAATTTATCCATCAATCTATGTTAACTCAATGTCAAAAATAGGTTTTACTTTATCCATCTAATTGTACAGACATTTTATCAAAGTGTGTTAACACAATGTCACAAAACAATTGTTACTTTATCCATGTAGTTGTTAAATATGTTATTCCAAATTAATGGTGGGCCAAGTTCATTGGCATAAATGCCATGACACAAATTAATGTTATTTTATTCAAGATAGGATGTGTTAACAGTATGTCACAAATAATAATTACTTTATTCATCAAGGATGTGTTGAAAGTATGTCACAAACGATAATTACTTTATTGATTTAAGATGTTTTGACAGTATGTCATAAATGATAATTACTTTATTCATCTAGGATGTGTTGACAGTATGTCACATATAATAATTAGTTTATTCATCTAGGATGTGTTAATGGTATGTCACAAATGATAATTACTTTATTCATCTAGGATGTGTTGACAGTATGTCACAAATAATAATTACTTTATTGATATAGTATGTGTTGACAGTATGTCACAAATGATAATTACTTTATTGATCTAGGATGTGTTGACAGTATGTCACATATAATAATTAGTTTATTCATCTAGGATGTGTTAATGGTATGTCACAAA
>JAULBS010138167.1:0-12899 GCA_032355785.1 Symmetromphalus regularis | reverse complement strand
CTGAGCCTTGCGGAGCACTCACTCTGGGTTGGAGCCGATACTGAGATTAAAAATCCCATGCCTCGACTGAGATTTGACCTCAGTACCTACCAGCCTCGAGTCCGATAGCTTAACCACTGCGCCACGGAGGCCGGTTACAATCATATTACAAACCAACCACTTTTATACCTACCCCTGTGCTTATGTAACAAGTCTAGACGTTAACAGCATGACACACGCATTTGTATGAAGTTGTCACAGTATTCTGAGCTTTGAACTCTGACCTTTAAGTTATAAAGTACGAGCTCAGGGCATAGGCGTAAATCAGTGACGGGGTGGGGTGGGACGCCTATGTAATTATCCATCCACTTTTTGCTTCGAGGAACTGAAATTAAAATGCCTAAATAATAATCTTTACCAGTATTTCTCTTTATTGTATCAATGTAAGTTTATTGTAATACTTAACCATGTCGTCTTAGAACAAATATAGTCTTACCGAAGTACACAAGGGATCTATAATGTCGTCAAACATGGGAGGTATGGGGGGGGGGAGAGACAGTGAGGTGGTCCGTCCCCCAACCCACTTTTTGGACATGGGGGATGTTCCGACTCCAACCCCCACTTTCAGAAACGTATTTCCCCCCTAGGCTCAGGTATTTCAATGTTATACATGGACAAGTACTGTCCACCGCTGCGTTCAGGATGAAACTGCTAGCTAGACTAGATTTTACGCTTCATATTAAACCTTATGAGAATGTTTGGAACCAGTGAAATTTCTACACTGCGCCCACGAGAGCTGGTCTGTCCTGAACGGAAGTTACGTCTCCTTTAAACTTTCTTCACAGAGGTGATCCACATTATAAACTACATGATTGAAACATCTGTTATCCATAAATTGGCAGCTGATTTTTAAAAACAAAATACACGGATTCACACTTTAATAACTTGTTAGAAAATTACAATACACTATTTACAAATAAAGAAAAACGTTTTGTATCATTTATATATGTCTGTACATGAAACAATATTTATTTATTATCTTCATCATTTAGAACACTGTTACCATTTAAAATCAATTGTAAATTTATTGGTTGAAATCTGTCCAGTGAATTCTAGAGAATGCGTCTCTGCTGTTCATATAAAATGCATTCAAAGAAAAAATGATAGTTGTTTTCAAAATGATTTCCACACTTAAACGAGGAATCGATGCTAAGTCCTACTCGATATAAGTCGGCTTTTAAACCGCTTAGTTTGGTGAGTAATACATTTTCTCTTCTTTTTCGAAATGAATAATATGGTGGAAAAGAAATAACATAACATTTGAATACCTGCAATAGATCGGCCATTTCTAAACGGTAAACCTAAACGATATTGGTTGGAAGACTGTCGGTAAACAATATATACGAATGGTTGTACAATTTAAGAGTTCCATGACATGTCAAAGCAGAAATAAACAATTGTACAAAGTTTCACTAAGTGCACATAACGAATATGTCGTTATAAACATCTGGAATCGACTAACCTTGTTTGCGGCGACAAGTTTTATATTTCAGTTTGAAGTATATCATCTTTTTTACTTAATTTAATTTATTATGCTTATCTATGTTTATTAACAACATGTAGAGTCGAACCCGCTTGTTTCCGTGCTTATGTTAAAAAAAAAGCTGTTCTAAACGCCGAATTCTGTTATATGGATTGTCCACCCTGGACAGAGATTAAATTTTGAGCGATGATACTGAAGAGAAAACTAGCTACCGCCACACAATGCAGCTACACACTCTCTCTCCTCCCCCCAGTCCCCCCTCCCAGTCCCCCTCTATCTATTTCTCTCTCCGTTGGTTGTTTGGCTGTATTTATTTTCGTGCTTATATCCATTAAGATTGAAGCACGCTGTCCTGGACACACGACAGCTTCCTATACTGTATATCCAGGACAGAAGTTACTGTTAGAAGGAGAGACGAAACCCGCTGCCGCTAAACTAATGTGGCTACTCTTATCAATAAGCAGCATCGGATCTTTTATATGCACTATCTCACAGACAGGATAGCACGTACCACAGGCTTTGATAAACCAGTTGTGAACCACTGGTCTGTGTAAGTGGTATACACCTACCCACTGAGACTTGAGGAGCATTAACTCTGAGTTGAAGCTGATACTGAGATTAATAATCCCATACCTCGACTGAGATTTGATCCCAGTACCTACCAGTCTCGAGACCGATAGCTTGCCCACTGTACTACAGGAGCCGGTCTAATTCCATTAAGCAGCAGTGGATCTTTTATATTTACCTTCACACAGGATAGTTCAAACCACGGCCTTTGTGAACGAGTGGTCGTATAAGTGCTTGTATACCCCTGCCCGATTTCGTATTGTCAGTTATTAATGGCCGTTATAGACAGGTCTTATTTTAAGTTCTGCTGAATCACCAAAAATATTCAGCCGATACAAAACCACAGCTAACAAAGGATGCTATAAAAAAGAACGTTTCACCGTGTCAAAGAATTCCCACGTTGATATAGTGTGCCACGTCAAAAGTAGCGATTCGAGAAAAAAAGGCTAAAATGTAAATGTTTTCTTGGGAAAACAAACACTTTTTTTCTTCTTCTTTCAGCATTGTAGCGTTGTTTTATCATTCAAATTATGATAGGAAGACAAATTATCTGTTCAAATATATTCTCGAAGCATTGCATAACAGAATACGCACTGAATACGTAATATTTATCTAAACATTATAATTATCTAGCATGGGCGTAAATCCTGGCAGGACACATTCCCCCACTTTTAGGACAGGGGGGATGCCTATATAATGACCCCCCACCACAATTTGTTCTTCAAAAAACTGAAATTAAAATGCCTAAATAATAATCTTGTCCAGTAGTTTTCTTTATGATATCAATGTAACACTTAGTCATGTACACAGGGGATCTACTACAGTTTGAAGGTTTTAACCGGAAAAGGCATTTTCAAAAACCTTGGTTTTTCAAAAAATGAGTGGTGGGGCAGAGACATACCTTCACCCTACCCTCAATCCGACCCCCTCTCCCACTTCGAGGAAGCGATTGTCGCTCATGATATCTAGTCATATTATTATTTAAACTGCAACGTCTTCAGTGTTTTTAATATTTAACCATTTAGAAAATATCTTGCAGGTTTTTTTCTGTGCTACTCTTCTATTTCTTTCAACTGCTATATCTAGATCATATATAAACGAGCTAGCTGGAGTACAGATAGACTATTTTTCAACTCGTAGCAATACAAATGGCTGCAATATTTGAGAGTTGCGTGCATGCCGTCGATGATATCAAATAATGGAAGATTTGTGAGTTTATTTATTCTGAGAGAAAACATGTCACCTTTAATAACAATTGTCAGTTGACCTGTATCAAAACACAAACGTTCTTGTATATAGGCTTTACATAATACCCAAGCACTTTCGTTAATCAACGTCTCTTAGGCGTCAATCTCCAGTATTTGTGACTCAGTATAAAGCAAGTTATTGGGTGTGTTTGTTAGGGTTTTCTTCTTCTTCTTTTTTTTTTGTGGGGGAGGGGTGGGTGGGAGGCAAATCTATAATGGCATACTCTCTCAAGACCGTGCCGATACCAGTTGGTTAGGAATACTGATATTCGTTTTCTTCTTCCGTCTCCTTTATTAATCACCAAAATATACAGTCCCAGAGCTAGTATCATATATTATGCATAATTTTGTTTACCTGATAATCTAATAATGGCCGCCATTTTGAAAAAAAAGAATTCTTTTAGGTTCTGGTTTTAAAGTCTGACAATCATCAAAGTTTACTTGAGTTAACAAAATTTAATAACTTACCGAACGTGCAAAAACTGCCGCTATGTGGATGACTACTTGAAGCAGAGCCTGAAGGAACAGTCTGGAAAAAGAAGGGAAAATATGTTAAATATGATCATTTTATGAGAAAAAAAGAAAAGAATAGGGATGTAACAACATTCCAGAAATTATTCCAGACATTCTGCGACTTTGATAGACCATAGCGTTTCAATTTTCGCTCAGAATTATTTTAATTTTAAAGGTTATATCAGCTATTTTACCAAACTAGTAGCATATGCAGGCCAGTGGGAGCCAGTTTTTAATGTGGCTAAACGTTTGACAGGTAATAAGCCGGAAAAAAACCCGCCAGATTCGCTATAAAGGGAGTTAATATTGTAAGTTTGGTTGTGGGGCATAGAACCTGCGGCGTACGCGGTTTCACACAACACACTTTATACACTCATAGAAATGAATCCCCACTCCCACTTAGAAAATCTGTCCTACTTTACATGTATGAACGAGATATTTAATAAATTAAAAACTGAAGAAAAAAGGAAATGCTATGCAATTTTGTTTTCTATTTATTATACAGAGCAGCAAAGCAAGAAACAGACTTGTCTGAAACGCTACAAATGTTTTTATAACAGTGTGCATAGATTTATATATGCTTACCTTTTGTGAAAACCTGACATCGCTATATGACAAGAATCCGCGAGTGACTACTATTCAATGCACTGTGCTACTGTTAAAGTTTTGAACACAGTACACATTTTGAAGTTCACTTTTTCTACCTGTTATTGCCTCCTTGGATTAAACGCAATTATAGGAGAACGCAATCCCAGGAGCAAATAGACCTACCTGAGTTTAGAGAACATTATCAAGGTATGCAGACGGAACACTTTACAGTTCAGAAAATTCCCAATTTAAAATACATAAAAGTCAATTAGCTGTGAAAAATGTCTCCGCCTGCTTGGCTAAAATGTACTAAACGTCAACAGAAAGATGCTAAATGATCATAAGTCTTTGTCTCATGTATTTCCCGCATCTTTCACGTTTCTGCATCACTTTGATGTTTGTTCTACCTAAATGAATTCATTTTATTGCAATGATTGCATTATTAAACTAATACAACATAAACTATACAGATTGTGTATTCAGGGTAAGAAATATGTGTGTGTGTGTCCTTGCGTGTTTGTGTATGTGCGTGAATATGTGTGTGTTTGTGAGTGTGTATACGTGTATGTGTGTGTGTGCGAGAGAGTGTGTGTGTATGTGTGTGTCTATGTATGTATGTATGTATGTATGTATGTATGTATGTATGTATGTATGCATAACTACCTGGAGAAATGGTCCAGCGCTTCTAAGAAGGCGATCCATCTAAACATAAAACTCTATACTATATAGTCATATAAACTGCAAACAGTCTGAGTCTTAACTTTAAATTTGAGTTATAAGTCAGGAGTTTAAAGTTATATAAGCAACTTGCCTAATAATCAGAGAAATTAACAACCCACTACCAAAGAAACGAAAAAAAAACGGTCCTTCAACCAGGGATGAATTTATAAAGGGGCAATTGCCCTGGGCCTCCCTGCCACAGGAGCATCCCAAACAAAGGATTTCCTTTATTTTAAAAAAATGTAATAATTATAAAATTAGCTCTATTCATTCCGTTAAGTTCATTTTTTTAATTTTTCATGTAATTTAATTTCTATGTTGAAGGGTCCCCGAAACTGAAGTGCCCCGGGACCCCGAACCTGAAGTGTCCCGGGCCCCTGAACCTGAAGTGCCGTGGGCTCCGAACCTGAAGATATCTGGTCCTCCCTCAAGGTCTAAATCCGACCCTGCCTTCAACTCGCCACTCATCCGAAAGTCATCTAAGTGCAAAACGTTCAATCCACCCGTATTAAATCTCAACAGTTACGCTCTGCTGATAACCGTATAGTTATTAGGGGTACATGTGTTTTGGAAATCAAATTATATTTTGACATAACACCCCCGGAGGCAGTCTCCACAACAGTAAACCACAAATTTAATACTCCTCCGAAATAACATGTCTCAGTGTGAATTTGATTTCAACACAATAAACACGACTGAATTTAAACTATTCCGCCAATCTGTTTAAAGAAAAAGGGTTGATTGTCAAGTAGCTTGGTATCCCGTCGAGACAGATATTCGAGGAATGATGAGCGACTGTAAACTATTTGGCAGTGACTGTATACACCTATAAGTATAATGAACTCGGGTGGCCGCATCGCCGGGTTTCAAATGATGTTATTTTGTTGGTGTAATTGACATTGATGAGCTGGGCGATAGTCCGTGTCTTTTGTGTAAGGAAAGGAATGTTTGTTTAAGCGACACACCCAAAACATCGCTTGATAAGACGTAATTTGGTGTCAGATGTGGGTTCGTTTGTTTAACCATTCCCCAGCACATTGTTTACTAGTAATGTTTTGGCCTTTATGAAAAATGTATTAAGGTATGTACGATGCATGAAATGTCCACATTAAAAAGAAGAAAAACACGATGTTTACGAATAAAATACTATTTTAGATTAAGCATCAAAAATTCGTTTATACTATTTCCCAAAGATTATTTTTTTTAACCCAGTACATTTCACAACCTTTGTCTTCAAACGTTTCAGCCATTTAGGTATTCAACGATAAGCATGTTGAAGAGATGTAAGTAAAAGACGCTCAGACGATCGTTAGAAGTCTGGCACTTACAGATCTAGAGGCAGGCAATTTCGTAATGTTCTCAATCATCCAGACACTTCCTTAACTGTCAGTTAATCGAATCCTAACTAAACTTGTCAATACGATGTTATATTTGTGCTATTTCTTATTCTATTCAGTTACTCGTAACTGGTGTAACAAAGGATGTGGTAGTACTGTCCTGTCTGTAGGGAAATTTTACATTAAATATCCTTTACTGCTAATAAGAAATAGTAGCATATATGGCGGTTTCGGGTTTTCTCTGAAGACCATGAGTCGAAAACACCATATGTTTGACACCCAAAAGTCGCCGAATAAGTAAAGTGCTGGTGTGTCAGTAAACAAAACAATCCTTTTATTTTCGCCAACATTGGTATATGGTATTCTAGAAAGACCTGATACTGTACTATAAGCTTCGCATCTTGAGATCGATGAAGCAAATATTGTGGAAAAGTTTTACGGCGTTATTTAAAATTAGTACAAACTACTCAGAACAGGAGTAAAAATAATGAAAATTTTACACGAAAGAAAGAAAATGGATAAGCCAGGCTAGGTGAGATAAAGAACAATCTGACATATAGACAGTGGTATTGGGATCCTGTTTTTCATCCTCAGTATCAGGCAAGATCTCACAATTCGGTCCAGTAACAGTCTCAACTAACTGGAGAATGGTGGAACCACTGAGCACGATCCACGAATACTCGAAGGGAAGACACGCAAACCTATATTAATATTGTTTATATTTTTAACACGAATGTCAAGAAAAAATACCCCCAGAAATAGCTAGTCTATTTATGAGACAGGTTTCCTTATCAGTCTATTTCACAAAGGCGATGACAGAAGAGGTATTCTTGTCATTAGTTCATGTTCTGTTTCACAGTAAGATTTGTTGCCACTTGGTAATCACCACTTGCTTTGAAGTGATCTTACGTACGGATCATATTCACCCCCGGCGTGCTGTTTCTGACAGTTCTAAATAGAGATACGATACGTCCACTAATCAATCACGTTAAACAGATAAATATATTAATAGTTTCAAATAATAGTAATATCATCATTACAAGCTGTAATGGGATATAGTAATTTTATGATCTTTAGAGATCATTATCAAGGACAGTAGCAAAGAAAACCTGCCTGTAAGGACCTGTTAACAAACATTGTCAGATTTGAAATATTGCTATACTCAATAACACTGGATTCACTGAAGAAGAAGAAGAATAAGAAGAAGTTGGAGGAGAAAAATAAAAAAATAACTTGAATTCATGATGAGTGTTAGATTTGAAATGTTTCTAACATTATACTCAGTAACACTGAATTCAATGAAGTAGGAGGCGAAGAGGAAGAAGGTGGAGAAGTAAAAGGAAAAAAATAACTTGAATTCATGATGAGTGTTACAGTAAATGTTTAATTAACATTGTCACATTGGAAATGTAAATTCAGTAACACAATTCATTGAAGAAGGAGAAGAACAAGAGGAACAAGAAGAAGAAGGAGGAGAAGAAGAAGGTGGAGATGTAAAACAAAACTTGAATTCACGATGCGTGTTACAGTCAGTTTAATTCATAGGTTGTATTGTATACGCCTCATGCATTATTCTTATTCCTCTAAAAAATACACAATTAAATTGTTAATGAGGTTCGTACAAGTCCATTAAATTGATGTTAGTCTATGTGATTAACCCTATGGCGAGCTGAAAACTTTTAAGGAAAATATATCTGAATGTGGTTATGGTATTGGTTGGTGGGTTAGAGGTGGTTTTGGTTGTGCATTTCAGTCCCCCAAAAATACAAATAAATATAAAAACACACACACTGAAACAATTCATACATACAACTAAGTTGCAATCAGTATTTCGTGAGAAAAAAATGCATTCCATAACGATTTTGCTTATTGGACAGATGGAATTTGTCTTATTGAAGAAAGTATTTGGTCTTGCGTTCAGAACCAAATAGATAACGGATGCTCGCTAAACTAGATTTTACTCTTCACATTAAACCCAATGGGGATGTTTTAAACCAGAATGTAAAGAATATTTTAAAAAGTGTTATTGTCTCAGATCAAATAGCAATGTCTGTGTTAAAACTAGTCAAACTGCTGCGTAGCGCCCTTGAATGCAAAACTGTCCTGAACATAAACCAGTTTTGTCTTTCGTATTGTCCAACATATTTTCTCTTTAGAAACTTAGGAGCCATTACTACCGAATATCACTGCATTTCTTATTATATTTGAGCAGTCAGAACTATGACAGCATACAACGTATGCACTTCGTAAACAGTGTATTATATCTGAGCAGTCAGAACTATGACAGCATACAATGTATGCACTTCGTAAACAGTGTAATACAAAATGTACACGTCAGTTTTTCGTGCAATAGCAACTCAGCAAATAGACAATTGGAAGGACGTGCGCAATGTTTACTCAAATGGGTATCATTATTGTGTGAAGTCGTCTTTAATTCTCTCCTAAATACACTCCAGACACGCGTTTAACAATAATATAGGTAAACACTGTGCAACAACATTCACTTTCTGTTCAAACGTTTCAGCTATTTAGGTATTCAACGATAAGCATGTTGAAGAGATGTAAGTAAATGACGCTCAGACGCTCGTTAGAAGTCTAGCACTTACAGATCTAAAGGCAGGCAATTTCGTAATGTTCTCAATCATCCAGACACGTTCTTGACTGTCAGTTAATCGAATCCTAACTAAACTTGTCAATACGATGTTATATAGGTGCTGCATACATAACCTCCATTGCTGGTAACAAAAAAGTAATATAAATTATGTGGTCTAAAATGATTTGATTATCGACCATGTCTCAGTTATCGTAAGTGATGGGTTGTGCGTCTTAAAACAAATATCAATTTCCTTTGCTTTAAAATAATGATGTATGACTGAAAAAGTGAGGACCGGCGCAACCGCATACATTTTTTTGGAGGGGTTAGGATCTGATTTGAAGGGTGCCTACAACGTTGTGAATAAATGTAAAAGATGCAAATTTTAAGGCGCCTATTGTCGCAAAAAGGGTGACACAGATTATTGGGGAGGAGACAACTGCACTCCTTGCCCCGGCCCTGGAAGTTGGCAAGATCACTGTTCCTTTGCTTTATATAGTAGGGGAATTAATTTTCAATTTTTTTATTAATTTTATATATAAACATATGATTTGTCGATAGAAATACTTCATTCAACTATTTACATAATCACCGTATCTCGCTTATCATCAATATTTTTAAAAATAATAATGTATTATGCTCACGGACAAATAAATCGAAAAAATAGTTTTTTCCACTGAATGAGGTGTGACGTATATATTTCGAGTTATGTGACGGGCATTCCCCCGCCCATTAGCTGTTCTTTTGAAACGTCTGAATATTGTTGTAGCTGCAAAACATTTCTTGAAATTTGAAGAATTCTAATTTTTAAATGTTAAAAAAAAATCAATGGACTCGTCATGGAATTCCCTATACCATGGTTCAGTTAAAACATCTTGCGTGATATGAAAGCGAGGTCTAGTATCACAAATGCATGTAAGTTTCATTCGTAATCAATATTTACAGCACAACACCCCTTAAATTCCGTGGGAATATGTCTTTAAAACAGCAAGAGCTGAAGCCGTGAATGTGCTGTAAGGTCACCTCATTGGTTCCAGATGGTTTGTCATTATGTAGTTTCACCAGATAGGAGTTAAGTGATTCACTCATGACAACCTGTATGGCAAACAGTTTGTCACTGATCTGGTCGGCAGATTACACCTGTACCGCTACAAAGCCAGCGATATGAAGACGTATTTACTACCGTACGGTGTAATTTGAAACAGCAAATCGCCTTCACAGTATGGAGCCATGTTTGTGGATAAACGATATGTCAGAAAGCTAGTAGAGTTGGTCAGAACAATGACCGCGGGTATAATATTATGGTGTTTTATTCTCACAGTGGAATGGATATAATATTGTTAATTCACTGTTTGCTTTGCATGTTATATTCATACAATGAAACCAGCCATCTGAGATAATTACCAACCTCCTTGTCAAATAACATATCCGTTGTAATGAACGGTTGGTTGTGTTTATTTCCATGCTTATATTCAATTAAGCTTCCTGAGCTTTTGGTGCAGGACAGAGGTTAATGTTAACTATTCAAAGGTTATTTATTTGCCAAAAATACACATTTTAAAGGCATACATATATAATAATAATTAACATAATATAATATGCGCATTGTGGGGAACGGTGAACAGAATCAATAGTAAAATATTATTAATACATGCATAATGACAATATAATAATAAATAGCCCATGTAAATGCTCTGTGGGTAGTAGCAGTGGTTAAATATTTACTAAGTGCAATGAACAGTGCATAAAACTTTATATATCTCCGAAATCTAAACAAAATAACTTATCGAGATTAGAATCCCATCTCATCATAATGTTGTCCTGTTCTCATGAAAAGGAAAGTACTGTTCGTCAATCAGAGGCTATTATGTGTCATATTCACGATCTTTGTGACACTTAGTTCAGTATTGAAACCCAATATCACAGATACGCCACTCTTTCCAATTAGCAGCAAAGCCATTGACTCTTTTATATATATGCACCTTCCCACAGACAGAACCCCATGTAACACGGATATGATATAACAAAAACCAGTATGGAAATGAGTCCATCATTCCATGCATCTATGAATTGCTGGAACACTTGGTTAAGTATCTGGGATTTTTCCCATTCAGCCTAGCGGTGCATTTTATGGATGGAACCGCTTGCCGGATTAAAAATACTATGTCTCTGATGGATAACACACAAAAAGATACTCGTTCCAGACAGCGGTATTTACCAACACAATCAGACTAAAAATCTAAAGCATGATCAACAATAACCTAAATGAAGAAGAGTAGTGAAAGGAACAGGAGAGAGGAAGGAAGGAGAAACAAAAGAAGAAAAATGTGGAGGAGACTATAAGGATTTGGATGACAAGAAACATAAGGAGAGAAAAAGTAAAAGGAAAAAGCAGAGAGAAGAAAGAAAAAGATGGAGGAAGAGAAGGAATTCCATTCACGTAACTACATGAACGAACTAGCATAAACCCAGTGACCTAAACCTTGCTAGGACGCCATGACCATTTGAATTGTTGAGATACAGGCCTACATGGTGTACGTCTCATGTTTGTGATAAAGTGCTTGTTCAGCTATTACAAACATCTGGACGATCGGGAGCATGCTATTTTTTCAATGAGCAAAAATATTTTTAATAAAAACATTGTATTTAAAGTTTGTGTTAAAAGGAAAACTGTTTATAACAATGGCATGGGTGGCATGGGCGTACATCCTGGATGGGAAACGGGGGGACATATCTCCCCACTTTTTGGACGGTGGTGGGAGATGCCTATATAATTATACCCCCACTTTTTGCTTCGAAGTTAAAATGCCTAAATAATATTTTTACCAATATTTCTCTTTATTATATCAATGTAACACTTAACCATGTGGTCTTAGCGTAAATATACCGAAGTACCGAGGTGTCTATAATGACGTCAATTCTGGGTGGACTTATCCAGCCCCTTTTTTGAGCCACCCACTGTAATAGTTGTCTGCCTGAGACCCATCTTATTTGCTCTGGTTTACCTTCTTTTCTTTTTTTTCGGAGCCACCAGTTTTAATAACTACCTTATTTGTTGTGTGTGTTCAGATTACAATGAATCCCTATATCATTTTTGGACCTTGTTAGATTGTAATTCATAAAGCTAAATAGTCTCGAAATGGAAAGAAATGTTTACTATCAGTAGCGGATCCAGGGGTGGGGTCCAGATCCCCCTCTTCTGTCGTATTTTTTGTTTTTACCTGTTTCCTAGTGGAAGGACATGGAAATTACCTTTTTTTCCCCAGTCCTAATAACTCATCACATTTGGACCCTCCCCTTTCTGAAATCCACATTTGGACCCCCCCTTTCTGAAATCCACATTTGGTCCCCCCCTTTCAGAAATCCTGCATCCGCGCCTGACGATACACCAAGGCATTGTTTAGGTAAATATTTACATACTGTATAAACAAACAAAATGTGACATCCAAGAAGGCTAGGTTTCATTAATGGCGATGCGTCTTTTACCGACAGCATGGTACATACCACAGTATTTGTACCACTGACAGGAATAGAAAAATTTTTAAAGCACAAAAAAAAAAAAAAAAAATAAATACATCCTGTGAACTCATCATTAACCTGATGCCAAGCTTGTGTTATCACAAGTGAAAACTGCAAAGTGGTGTTTACAAACTTGTACAAGCTCTTGAAACCATCACTTCTTGTAATAGACAATAATATTGGTACATGTACTGTTACATGACGTTAAAGTAAAGTTTGTTTTATTTAACGACGCCTCTAGAGCACATAGATTTTTAATCTTATCAGCGGCTATTGGACGTCAATCATATGGT
>JAULBS010138156.1:0-12899 GCA_032355785.1 Symmetromphalus regularis | reverse complement strand
CGCCTCTAGAGCACATTGATTTTTATCTTATCATCGGCTATTGGACGTCAAATATATGGTCATTCTGACATATGTATTTAGAGGAAACCCGCTGCCGCCACATAGGCTACTTTTTTCGATAAGCAACAAGGTGTCTTTTATATGCACCATCCCACAGACAGGACAACACATACCAAAGCCTTTAATGAACCAGTTGTGGATCACTGGCTGGAACGGAAAATAGCCTAACTTGCAAATGGGTCCACAGAGAAGGATCGATCCGACTCCCCTCTACTAAAGTGACAAGACATTGCAAACTACTTCTTGATAATAACACATGGTAGTGTTTTTAACGGGATAATGTTTTCAACGTCCTACACCGGTCCCCTTGGCGCAGTGGTTAAATTGACGGATTGGTAGGTACTGGGATCAAATCTCAGTCGAGGCATATATATAAGATCCCTTATACATTAGTGTGGCGGTAGCGGGTTTCGTCTCTTCTAATAACACTAACCTCCGTCCTAGACAGACAGCACAGGACTCTAAGTTGCGAACCCAAGATAACGTGTTTGAGCCTTAATTGGATATAACTACGGGCTAATTAAAATATATAAATATTACATTAAAAATGTAAAAACTATATATCTATCTAGTCCTTTACTCACAAACAAAGTTTAAAATATATATTTCTGCTGGTCAAACAACGAGTTCTGTCTTAACTGGCATCCGTGAAGTGAGTGTTTTCGTCGATTCATCTTTTGTATAATGAAGAAAACTATGCATCTCCGATTTTAATAGATAAACAAATAAATAAATATTATTTTAAAATATTTTTATTCAATCTTCTATATATACAACAAGAATATAATTTATAATGTTTTTATTTATTAAATATAGATCTACGTACTATTTATTAAATTATAACGTTTATTTTAATATTAAATAATTATGGGTACGTTTTGACAAAAACATGGGGTCATTTTGGTATGGGTCATTTTAACGCAAATCGGGTACGTTTTGTTTGAGTTATTTTCGATTTAGGTATGTTTTCAGAATGCCGGAAGTGACTCTGATTGGTTTATTTTGAAATAGCGCGAAATATCCAACTACAATTTCAATGTAAAGGAACAATGTTTTGACAATTATTTGTCTTGAACACTATTATTTTCATGTACTTTGGTAAGATAGTCCAGTTATAATGTTTTTGGATAATATCGTTATCTAGCATAGTCCCAGTTAATGCATAATGAAGTGGTGTGTGATTGATACGTTATGATACTGTGTTATCGTGAAGCCTATTCGGAGTATTCCGTGCTCACGGTGTTATTTGAATTGAAACCGAGCTCGATTACAAGCCGCTTGATGATGGGTTTCAAAACAACCGTAACAGCTCAAAACAAGTATATAAAATTTCCCACATTTCAATTTAGGAAAATACGTGTGTGTGTAATAAAATAACACTAACAATATGAATAGCCGAACAGGCACGGTGACGGTGGAAGCAAGTGAACATTGGGGGGGGGGGGGGCTGAGAGAGACATTCAATCATTGTCATTGGGGGAGGAAGGGGCTTAGTCTAAGCACTTAGACTTCGGGCAATGCATTATTTTCATGTTTTTCTCCGTGCCAAGAGAACAACGTAAGAAAATAAAACATTGCCTGAGGTCTGTGTTTGGACCCAAAGGGGCTAAGTTCCCATAACAGATCTAGACTGTAAGCGCAGAGTTTCAAGTTGATACTAGGTTATGCTTGATTCAGAATTATTGGAAGAAGGACTGGAATCCCCCCTGTACTGCCATGTCTTAATAAGACAACTGACAAGTGTACCTGTCTGCCATCCCCCACAGTAATTTTTTAAATTATAAAATAAAATACTTTAGGAACACCGAACGGTCCATAAATGTCAATGGTTTTCATAATCCTAACAATGTTAGGATTGGGTTTGACCCCAAATCCTAACATAAAGAAACATTGACCTTCGATGGACCGACGTTTTACCTGAAAAGCAATCCGAAAATGTCTTTTACCTCCTCTCCCCGTTCTGAACATTGTTCGGATTGTGAAGCACATCGATATTTATGGACCGTCCCTTACATAGGCAAGTCTGTTAGTCGTTTTCGTGTTATATAATATATATTATTATTAGGGTTAGAACGATTATCAGATATTTTGGGATGGGATGGAGAACATTCAAGGACAATGGAAAAAATTACATTAATTATCTGTAAAAAAGAAACAGAGGGGTATGTGTGGTTTATTTTAATTAATTTTTGTTGATATCACTCACAACCGTATCTTAATAAAACCTTAATTTAGCACAGTATGACCCCCTCCCTACACAATATTGGCTATTGTTTATTTTTTGTGTTCGAGATATGGGGTTAAACAAACATACTATTTTATCAGTTGAAGATTTGCACGGCCCTCATAGAAATTTATTTTTATTGATGTTTCTATATTTTAGATTAATGTAATCATGTCGCGGATGTTCACAGACATCCTCGTCGTCGATCCCGCTAATTCGACTGTAGTCGATGATGATGTTGACTTCACTGGGACCCGGAAGAACCTTCTGGATACGTTTAATAAGACTGATCTTTTGAACCTACACGGAGCGGAGCACATGAAAGTGTATCTCCGCATACGTCCATTGTTTCTCTCAGAAAACGAAGATCAGGTTTGTATATTCAGTGGCGTATCCAGAAAATCCATTTTGTTGGTGCCTCAATCATATGATGCTGGATTGTTTAATGTTAAAAAAGAACAGAGTTTCACGTTTTCACCGCGCCCATAGATTTCGACCAAGAAGCGTGAATGATCTCTCTCCAAAAATACCATTGAGTTCGGTAATTCTCGGTTTTTGCGAAGATAATTAGAATCGATCACATAAAAAAAAATTAATCGTTTTAAATTATCACGAATATAATAAATAAATCAACCCAAAATATGTAATAAATCTTCAACTTACGTAATTGTTGGAGAATTAGAGCGAAAAAAACCGTCTGGTTTTCTCCATTAAATCGACTGGTGATCGTCTTTGCGGTAAAATTAATTTGGTGTAAACGTACAGATATCAGTGTAGTCAGGTATCGACTATTTTTGTTTTTAAAAATGCGGATTGAAAATCCATTTAATTAAACTGCACTATTTGGAGACAAGTAATTAAGTTTTCGGAGAAAATTGAGAATTCCGTTTCAGATAGGTTTTTCCACTATTCCGTTAACATGGAAAATCAGTGCCTCTAGTGTACCAAATATTAATACTGTACATGCCACCACTACCTCCACGACGATGATGACGTGAACAAACACCCTCACAGAAATTATGATTTAGAACTGATACACATTGCTAATTATTGACTCTCTGGCCAAATGTATCAATAATTCTGAATCAATTGAATCATTCAATTGATTTTAAGGAAAAAGCTTCCCATCACTTCTGTAGGGGTGTGATTATGGAGAGTGAAAAAGCTCCCCTGATCCTTACTTGGGGGGTGATTTATAGCTCTCCTCTACTTTTGAAATGTGAAACCCTGAAATAATAATAAGTGTTCTCATTGCTCCATTTAACATGGGCGCACCTCTCCCTTAAGTTTTGCCGCCTCCCTTTGTAACTTTCAACCGATATGTTTTTTATTGTTCCACTTCATACCAAAATTGAGGAGGTGGCTGGTTTTCACTCTATTTTCGTAAACAAGCAAATAAATATTAGGTGAGGAGGTGTTGGGTTGTGCCTCCCCCTTAATTTTCTGCAGGCGACAACACTCAATAGTAAAAAAAAAAAAAATTGTGAAATTAAAGGGGCTTGGGCCCCCTGGCTTTGCTACTGTTATTGATGAAAGCCTGCTGTACCTGTGCATACGATTATTCCTTCTGAACAGTTGAATTTGAAAATCTTACTGTGCGTACAACTGTCCATTAAATCAGATTTCTTAAATTCTTTCACTGTGATGATAAAATTTGTAAAATACAACTTCTTAAAACACATTATTTACATGTAAGCTTTTTTTTATAACTTATAATTTTTTATTTTTTTTAGAAATGCTTTGATATTGAGAATGACAACACACTCGTCACAACTGCTCCCAAAGACTCACACACGTTCCGAAACTTTTCACACGGGTTGGGCAAGACGTCGCACAAGTTCAAATTTTCTAAGATATTTCCCCAAGAAACGACTCAGAAGCAATTCTTTGATGCGTCGATGCTGGGACTCGTGCAGAATTTCATTGATGGTCAGAACTGTCTTGTGTTTACGTACGGTATCACAAGTTCGGGGAAAACATACACAATTCAAGGTATGTGTCCAGGGTTTGTGTCAGATAGTAAAATTCCGTACCCTTAAGTTTTCTGAGCATACGATTCTCCACCCTTAAATTGTTGACAGTAGCAGATCCTGAGAGAGGACTAGGGGGTCAGGCTGACCCCCTTTTCAAGAATTTTTTTTATTTTTTTTTTACATTTATATATTTACCGAGTGGAAGGACATGAAAATTAACCATTTTTCACCAGTCCTATTCAAACATTAAATTTGGACTACACACTTTTAGAAATCCTGTATCTGCACCTTGGTGGGATAATTCTTTTTAGGTTCTTCAAGGAGCTAGAGACAACAAAGCCAGCATCAATAATCAGTTAGACTGTTAGTACAACAGTAATCATAGCTAACATACGTCAAAGTCGTCTAGAATTCATTTCCGAGCTAAAAAAAATCTAAAAAAAAATTCAGTTGAGTACCCTGAGACCCCTCCCCATTCTTCATATCCTGAAATTTGTTTCTGGCAGAAATCCTGGTTCCAGTAGAGAGTGCTTCATGGGTAATACTTTAAAGTTTTAACAAATTGGTTGAAATTAAAAAGTCATGGAAAAGTTTCACAAAATGTAGTATCTAATCTTCAGTTTCCAGGTAACATTTTGTTGTATACAGGATTTATTTTCTCCTCTATAACTCTTTAGTAAAATTGGTACTAAATAATGTATGGAATTAAAATAGTGTCAAGTTTGTGTTTCTCGTACTTGTAGGCAAACCTCGAGATGCAGGAATTCTACCACGGACTCTCGACGTGCTCTTCAACAGCATCGACAGCAAGCAGTGCAACGCCATCAAGCACAAACCCATCATGTTCATGGACGTGCGCAACCTGACGCCGTCGCAGGTGCAGATAGAGAACAAAATTAAAGAGCAAGTGATGATGATGTGCTCCACTGACGTAAGTTTCCATGCTTTATTAAAAATAATTAGGGGTGCAACGATATACCGGTATATTGCAATACTTTGTGAACACAACGGGTATCACGATATATACTTAATGAGTGTCCATCTATTAAATTTAGGGGTGCAACGATATACCGGTATATTGCAATACTTTGTGAACACAACGGGTATCGCGATATATACTTAATGAGTGTCCATCTATTAAATTTAGGGGTGCTACGATATACCGGTATATTGCAATACTTTGTAAGCACAATGCGTGTCACGATATGGTTTTGTGTATCACAATATATACTTAATGTGTATCCATCTATAAAATTTAGGAGTGCAACAAGATATCAGTATATTGCAATACTTTATGAGCACAATGGGTATCACGATATGGTTTTGTGTATCGCAATATATACTTAATACATACATCTATAAAATTTATGACTATGACAGTAAGTTATAAAAATAAATGTCAAACTTAATTAAAACATATAAATCTACTGTGTCTGTACATTCTCGTTTTTCATCAGAAATTGGTACACTTCTGCCTGCTTGAGATATGTTTAGTAATTAGTATGATAGTACCAAAATATGTCTTTATCACATCTTGGTAATTAAACTGTATTGCAATATTATGGTTTTGACTGTATTGTAGCACCCCTAAAAATAATGATCATTCAGAGATGAAAATGAGCCTCTTCTTGTTAGATTTCTTCCTTTTTGGTTCTCCTTTAAAAAACAACATTTTGAAGTGTTTTTTTCTTTATTGGAATAATATCCAGTTAGTTTGCCATTCCTAGAGATGTTAATGTGTGTTCCTATGGTTACGTAATGACGATTTCCGTTTTCTTTGTTTAAGGATCACGATGTGATGACGTTGCTTGGCGAAGATGCTTCCGACATGTCCGTGGTCAACTCAACATGTTCAGAATCGTCCTCCGCAGCTGTCAATCCAGTCGACAATCAGCACAAAGGTAAGACGACAGACTTAAGACATACAGACAAAACTGTCTTACCAGCCACTCAGTGCAACAAAATGTGTCCCTTTAAGACAAGTGCATGTTTAATAGATGTTAAATAAATATTATCATGGGGGGGGGGAATATTTATTATTTGTGACCTGTCACCATAAAATGAGACACATAGAACTATCTGAACATTTTGAGATGTTTATATTTGGGGTGCAATGATACGGCCAAAACCGTATTGCGATGTGGCGGGTCACATTTATCTTTCTTCAAAATGGTTTTGGTTACTGGGAGCTGGTATATATATTTATCAGAACTTGTGTAACATTTTAATGTGTTTATCACTTAATCACGTCATTGATCTCGGGTGACATCTGACCCACTTTTTGGTGGTGGATCACATTTTATTTTATTTTTCCATTCAGGTACGGTAAAATACTTAATTATCGCACTATTCGTGCAAACATATTTAGCGCGAAATTAAGAATCCGTGAAAAATTAAACCTGACTAAACTTGTGGTCCGATTTCCAACTTTTTCAAGTTTTTGATATGATCAATCAATTGTCATGCTTCAAAGCGTAGATAACGATAAAATGTGAAAAAAATCTAATAAATCACATCATGTAATTTTATGTTGTTGTTTAATATTGAGTGTGTTATAATAAATGTCTGAACATTTTATAGTTTATAAGGTGCGCGGATGCGATCGTACTCATACAGCACCTGTAATGTCAATCGACGGATGTGATAATCCACACTCGTGCCACTTGGAAATCGTGCACCTTATTAATAATATTTAATTTCTTACTTTTGTCAGCTCATTACATAATAACTCAAATCTACTATAAATATTTCAAACATATGTACTAGTATATTGACTTCATAATACATCATATCTATGATTTATCGAAAGGAAAAACAAATAACTGGTATTCTTCACCACGGTACTGGAGGCAGATGCCATAGGTGCCCCGAAAATCTGACATTGTCGACATGTTGTATAAATATCCTTCCTTGTCCCTTAGCCAGTTGCCTTCCTGTGCCCTTCTTTTGAAGGAAAGGTTTGCCTTGGTGCCCCTCTAACCTCCGTTGGTGCCCTAAATTTTCTTACTAAACCAAAGATAATACTTGCCGTGCCCGATAAAAATTTGACCCCTGTATATTGAATTATTTTTGTGGGGAATCTCGATCTTTACACTTACATTTTCAGACTTTTTTCACTATTGCCATTCTCATCCCTGCCCATTTCAGAATCTGTTGACAGTAACAGTGACCTATTTACTGATCTGGAGAACAGAGTGCGGGAGGAAACGGCGGTAAGCGTTGCCGATCAAGGTCAGATTCGATTCTCTGTCTGGGTGAGCTTTGCGGAAATCTACAACGAGCAGATATTTGATTTGCTGGAAGCACTTCCCAAAAGGAAGAACGCCAGGAGACCAATACTTGGACTGCGGGATGATAAAAACGGGAGTCCGTATATCAAGGGTAAGAAGAACTGCGGTTTTATTTGTTATGCATGTATGTTGCACGAAAAAAGTAAGTATGCGTGTAATCAATTGTGATTATTTTATAAACCAGACGACATTCATGGCAGAAATTTTGGAATTAGATAACCACATCATTTAGGAGGTGTGTGTGTGTATCACAAGTTGGTCACATGTTTGCTGTCAGTGGACCATTACTGTGACCACCCCATGAAACAAAACTATTTTAACATTCATTCTTTCTATTTTTAGTTGAGTATATCTTAGAGGTGGGTGGCATTACCGGTATACGAAAATATTGGTATTTTGTCTGCCGTGGTACGTACCCGGTACTTTTGTGCTGTACGAGTATACTTCGGGACTTTCCGTTAACATTATCTTTACAGAATCTCCCGAGCACTAAATTATCGATGTCGTCAAACTAAATATATACATGTAAATGCAAAAGATTATTTAAAAAGCGGAATGGTAAGTGCCTAATATTAATACTTGTTTGTATTCCATTATTCAAGGTTATAAAAAATAAAAGAATTTCCCAGTTTTGAACATTTCGCCATCAAAACGTTGCCAGTGACAAAACAAATATGGCGGATCATTTTGTTATTGTTTAAAAAAAACATGCAAAATCCGACGTCTGAGCACATTTTGGTTTGAATTTTAAAAAATGTGACTGTTCAATTGCAAACAGATTTTACCGTTTGCCATACATGTAATAAAATGTGCGGGTTATGGGATATCAAATTTGACAACACATTTACGAAGACCCCACCCATTATTATTCATAAAACATGTAATGCGGTATACCGTGGTATTTTATCAAAACTGTCGTATACTGTGGTACCCAACCCTAGTATATGTTGACTATGAGATAATGAAAACAACAGAACTCTATATATGTCATGAGTATTGACTGAGGTGATAAAAGCAGAAGTTGGTGATTAATAAATGAGTTTATTTTGGTAGTGTCTTTAAACAAAAAGCTAGTTCAAATTAGAGGATCGCGTTGTAAGTCATTTAACAAATGTGTATGTTATTTCTCTTTGTTGCAGGTTTGAAAGAAATCTGTGTTTCCAATGCCGACGAAGCGTACAAGTTGCTGACCATCGGACAGAGAAATCTACGAATGGCTTGTACCAAGCTCAACCACAGCTCGTCACGCAGGTATGCCGTACAGTGCTTCTAGTCTTATCAGACAAAAAACTAATTAATGTTTGTTTTATTTAACGACGCCTCTAGAGCATATTGATTTTTATTTCATCATCGACTATTGGACATCAATCATGTGGTTGTTCAGACATGTTTTAGAGGAAATCCACTGTTGCCACATAGGCTACTCTTTCCGATAAGCAGAAATGGTTCTTTTATATGCACCGTCTCTTAGACAGAACAACACATACTGTGCACTGCTGGTTGGAACGGAAAATGAAAATAAATAAAATGAAAGTGTCGGTGACAAAAGAAAGTGCCGTGACAAATTGAAATCGCAACAAAGTCTGTGGCATTGCTTATTTCTCACATTGATTTTTATTATGTAGAGGGCTCCTACACTTCAGGTTATCAGTTCAGTTGTGAATAAACAATAGGGAACAGTCTGGTAGGGTGTTCGGGGTGTTTTAGTGCCTTAAAAGGGAGTTAATTTATCCAGTATAAAATAAACTTAAATAAGATGTTATGTGTTTTTTTCTTAATATACAGAACCTGTTTTCTGCAACTCTGAGTAAAAATTGAGATTGTTAGATTTTATGTTCAGATCCTCAGAAAAAAACTACCCCAGATTAGTCCCAGTGACCCCTTTTTGAAAAAGACAAGTAAGACCCTGGCAACCTAATCAAATTGGGTTTCATCTTTCAGGGTTCCACCTAGCATCTGGAGAATCGGAGTCATCATGACTCACAGGGTTTTATTTTGAGAGTCGAGCATTAATAAATGGGAGTCACATTTGACATATTATTTCAATAATTAACTGAATAACTGTTTTGTTTATATTATATACATACATACATATATTATATCCATTATCCACTATTCTATCTTTATAATACTTATACATGTATATCCATTGCTTTTTCTTCTCATAAATAATAAATTTTTGTGTATATAAAAAAAAAAAATTGATTGACGTTGGAAGGAAATATGCGTCAACCCTGATGGGCACATATTTTTTTTGGATTATTTTTGTGAAATATTGCGTCAAATACGCAGGATTCCTGCGTCATGTGAAACCCTGATCTTTGTGGGTTTGTTTGTTTCATTTAACGTCACCACTACTGCACATCGATTTATTAATTATCGGCTTTTAATGACGTCAGTGTAAAGAAAACTTTGTTTAACGACACCACTAGAGCACACATATTTATTAATCATCGGCTTTTTGAATGTCAAACATTTTATAATTTTGACACGTAATCTATATGTGACATTGTGAGCCAACCTTCGATGAGTTTTGAACCGCTGACTTCAGGTTGAGAGTGTGACAACCCACCACTGAGACTCACTAATCCCCGAGTCAAGATGTATTATTCAGACTGCATTGTGTTCTGTTTTATTTAATTTTTCTTTCTTTTCAGTCACTGTATTTTCAACATCAAGATAATCCGTGTGATCGACTGCGACAATCCACATGTAGCTAGAGTGAGCATGTAAGTCGCCATTCCGCAGATCTGCGTACCTTTCCGGTTTTCTCCGTAATATTTCCAGACAAACATCCCTAATTATGGCATTCTGGTGATGCAGTCAAACTTTCCGCTGGCTGGCCGAGTTGCCTAGATTTTTATTATTTTAAAATTGTTTAAAATTAATTGTCGAAGTTTAATTGCACCGAGAGCATTTGCATGACTTCCTGGGTGAAGGTCGAATGATATTGCGCATTCGTAGTGTCAATGTTTTCCACTTTCCGTATAAACATTTTGCGCCAAAGCTGAAACGTGATTGCGAGTAAAATAACGAGTGAAGCGTCGAGACTAGATTCAAAGAAGCCAAGAATTCTGCAGAAGTTTTTAGTCGATTACACTACCGACTAGCCACTGCTGAAACCGTCTACCAATCGTGCAATCTTTTGTTGCTGTTCCACTTGCCGCCTTGACTTTATCATCGGACCTAGCGGTCAATTCAGTTGTCACGTGTAATGCATTCCTGACAGGACCTTTAGATTTCCTGAGAAATCGTGTTTATAGGCCACTAAATTCCTGAAACAGTTTTCTATGGGTAGGCAGGTGTAATAATATGTTATTCTCTGAACAAGGCCAGATGCTTTCTAGTCTGACTTTATTATTCACTACAAACATGTCGACCAGACCACATGGCTGGGATCCACTTGACCAAGTGTCTTTCTATATGTTGATATGTCTATTATTACGATACCGTAATGATATCTACAGCAGGTCTGCATTCCGTTATATCTATACTCAACAAAATTAATTGGAGACAGTAGAGAGTTTTGGTATTTTTCTTTTCATGTGCTAGAAACTCCTTTCAGCACCGGAGCAATTGGAAAAGCTGCCATATACCGTATTTGATCATTTAAACACACATGCGCTATTAAGAGAACACCCCTTTGTATCGTGAACTCATCTCAGGATGACGAGATTAAAAAAACGTAAACATCGTCCTTGCAAAGTGCCGTTCGAAACTGACATTAGGAAAGCAGAGATTGTTTTTACATCTGCCTTGACATATTTACTTAAATGAATGACAAATAAAGGAAATAATAAAAAAAATTTACCGCACTGCGCATAAACGGTCAAATATGGTAATTGGTTTGTGGTGGCATTATAAAGCCATTCAAAACATAAGAATATGCTTATTTTCATTAAATTGAAAGAACCCTAGAAAATAAACAGGTCAGTCCCAGAGATCCCTTATTTAATAAAACCCAGGTACATATAATAATAACTGGGGCAGCGTTTCTTTGTTAAGATTTAAATTAGTGTCATCAAAAGACTACTTCGCGTCATGTCAGATTGGCATCATTGTTTTTAACAACAACTTTTCTTCTAAGGATTGTAGAACAAAAAAGGAAACTGTTTTGGAAAATAAATGAAAGACCAAATTTTTGGACCAAATGTCAAAGAGATATAATGAATATTAATTTTTTTATGAATAAAAAAAAAAAGATTTTTAGCCGTTTTTTGGCACTTTTTAGTTACGATTTTTGTTATCGTGGCAACCATATACAATCCAAAAGGTTAGGAAGTGAGATGCTTTTGTGTATCATGTACACGTTGCAAAAGGTTTGAAAGGCAGTTTTTTGTCCTTTTGGCACTTATTTTTTAACTGAAAAATGCTGGTATTTTGATGTTCCACTTCCGGTGATGCGAAGTATAGTACGTGTATATTTATCAGTGTAACCTATGTGTATATTTATCAGTGTAACCTATGTGTATGTTCTCTTTCTATTTTTATAGGCTGTCGCTTTGTGATTTGGCCGGGTCGGAGCGGAGTTCTAAAACTCAAGCTACAGGCGACCGACTCAAGGAGGCGGGAAACATCAACACGTCGTTGATGACGTTGGGTCGCTGTATCAACATTCTGCGATATAACCAGCAACACAAGTTTGTATTTCAGATTCTTCATTTTTAAATGTTTCAGCTTTATAGGAGTGGGGTGTAGCTCCCAACGGTTGAGTGTCTGTCTGTGAAGCAGTCGGTCGTCTGATCGATCCTTCTCAGTGGACCCATTTTTGCAGTTTGGGCTAGTTTCCATTCCAACCAGTGGTCCACGACTGGCTCATCAAAAGCCATGGTATGTGCTTTAATAAGATAAGACAGCCAAAAACTAATTTAAGTGGAATTAGTTGGAGGAAAAGGACCCTCAAAGTTCACCATTTCCTTCTATTTCCGAAAAAGCTCCTTCCTAGGGAGCGGGGACCGACCCTTCCCAAACCTCTGTGGGAGAGTGCATATAAAAGGGTCCTTGCTGCTTATCGGAAGGAGTAGCCTATGTGACGGCAGCGGGTTTCCTCTAAATAAATGTCAGAATGACCATATGATTGACGTCCAATAGTGGATGATAAGATAAAAATCAATGTGCTCTAGGGGCGTCCTTAAATAACACAAACTTTTACACCGTCTAAGTTGCTGGAAAATGACGGGTGTGTGACACAAGGACATGTTGCTGTTAGACAAGGACTGGGATGTGGAGTTGGCAGATGGGTGTGCTGTCATTAAGGGATGAAAGTAGCATATCCAAGGGTGGAAAAAGAAAGGGGGCACTGGTAAAAAAAACAAAATCCAATTTAAAAAATAATAATGAACAGAACTAATT
>JAULBS010138145.1:0-12900 GCA_032355785.1 Symmetromphalus regularis | reverse complement strand
GAAGTATTTCTATGGACAAATCAAATGTTTATATTTAAAATTCTTTGTTTGGAAATTAATTAGGTCAAGGGTCTGTGTAAATATGTGTTTAAGTTTTTGTTACCAATGTTTGTCTGCCTGGGCAAATATAGGGTTTGGTAGAAGGGGGCACATTCCCCAGTTCTTTCCCTTGTAAATGTGACTGTAAAGTAATTTTTATCATGTTTTTATTTTATAGGAGTTTGATGTCCATGAGTAAAGTAGTCCATTCTGCTATGAAAGCGATTAGAGTCAGCAAATTTGGCGGACCAGAAGTGCTACAGTTGCAAACAAATGTTCCTGTTCCAAAACCAAATGAAACTGAGGTTGTATTATAAACTTGTCAGAATTTGTATTATAAACTTGTCAGAGGTTATATTATAAACTTGTCAGAAATTGTAATATAAATTTATCAGAGGATATATTATAAACATGTCAGAGGTTATATTATAAACCTGTCAGAAATTGTATTATAAACTTGTCAGAAATTGTATTATAAACTTGTCAGAAATTGTAATATAAACTTGTCAGAAATTGTATTATAAACTTGTCAGAAATTGTATTATAAACTTGTCAGAAACTGTATTATAAACTTGTCAGAGGTTATATTATAAACATGTCAGAGGTTATATTATAAACTTTTCAGAAATTGTATTATGAACTTGTCAGAATTTGTATTATAAACTTGTCAGAAATTGTATCATAAACTTGTCATAGGTTATATTATAAACTTGTCAGAGGTTATATTATAAAAATGTCAGAGGTTATATTATAAACTTTTCAGAAATTGTATTATGAACTTGTCAAAATTTGTATTATAAACGTGTCAGAAATTGTATTATAAACTTGTCAGAGGTTATATTATAAACATGTCAGAGGTTATATTGTAAACTTATCAAAGACTGTAAAATAAACTTGTCAAAAGTTGTATTATAAAACTGTCAGAAATTGTATCATAAACTTGTCAGAAAGTTGTATTATAAAACTGTCAGAAATTGTATCATAAACTTGTCAGAAATTGTATTATAAACTTGTCAGAGGTTATATTATAAACATGTCAGGAGTATTGTAAACTTTTCAGAGATATCATTGTTATAAACTTGTCAGAGATTGTAATGATTTTGTCAGAGGTTGTACATATTATAAACAAGGCCCATATGATGGATTTACAAAGTGGTGGTTATGGGTGTGTGTGTGAATCATTTTTCAAAATGGGAGGGCTAATTATTATGGGTGTATAAAATGTGTTGTGTGAAACCACAAATCTTTACCCAAAATAAAAACTGGTGAAAAAAGAAGTTATACTCTCCCCCCCCCTCCCCTCCCCAGCTTGTCCGGGCCTGTAAACTTGGAGATTGTTATAAACTTATAAATTTATCAGAGGTTGTGTTATAAATTTATCAGAGGTTGTGTTATAAATTTATCAGAGGTTGTGTTATAAATTGATAGACGTCCATTGTTTTTACCTTCAGAATTACATAAGTGAAAAATAAATACTTAGATTGCCGCTGTGTTTAAAATTATTTTCTGTTTACAGATATTAATCAAGGTTTTAGCTGTTGGTGTCAATCCTGTAGACACTTACGTCCGAGCTGGCACATACGTTAGTCTTCCAGATTTACCCTACACACCTGGCTCAAACACTGCAGGTGTAGTAGAAGAGGTTGGTTCTAGAGTGAAGAGATTTAAGGTAACCCATCACTTAATTGAAAGGATCTATTTGCAGTTTGGGTTATTTTCCATTCCAACCAGTGGTCCACATCTGGTTCATCAAAGGCCATGGTATGCGCTGTCCGGTCTGTGGGAAAGTGCATATAAAAGACCCCTTGCTGCTTATTGGAAAGAGTAGCCTATATAGTGGCAGCAAGTTTCCTCTAAAGAAATATATCAGAATAACTATATATGTATGACATCCAATGTTATAAATCTCCATTTCTTAAATGTTTACCAATTGCTTATATTTATCTAAGCAGGTCTTATACCCCACTTCCGTCCTTGTTGTCATGGTTTCTTTTGTTTAAATTTTAGGTATATTCACCGACACACTTACAATTTTCAGTTACAAGTGTAGGAATATCTTACACTACTTATTACATACTTAACATTATATTACTGTAACATCAATGTGACAATACATAGAAATACATGTACATGGAAATCAAAGACAAACTAAAATAATTTGCTTATGAAGACTTGAACTATGGTCAGTTGACACTGTGAACCAGCTCTTTATCCTATTGCACTAATCAAACAAGTTGGTAAAATGTGGATTAAAACTCCTGGTCAATCCTCTTTTCAGAGAGAAACACAAATTATGGAAAATAACTAAATTTAACGATAATGTTCCGTATCTTTCTATATGATACTGTCTAGCATGTGAAACACATGCGCATGTACATATAATCAAATTGTAGTTTGAAAACCCGGCCTGAAAATGGAGTGTTTTTCACAAATTTCAGCTCTTTTGTGTTTACACAACTTAAACTTATTATTGTTATATTATAGGCGATTTGTAAGTCTAATTTAATAACTCGACTGAAAGTGGGCATATAAGTAAGTTATACCCACCCTTACTTGGTGTATCGGTGAATATCCTAAAGTTTTGGTCGTCAGAACCTCCTAGGCTTCGCCTCGAAGGCCCCACGACCAAAACTGTAGAATATTCACCGATACACCTCGTAAAGTGTGAGTATAACTATTACATACATACTGCTGACAATTGGTTTGATTATCCATGTTATTCTCAATGAGCACTTTGAAATATTTAAATTGGTTTTATTTTAAAAGCAAGGAGATCGAGTATGTACATCTTTTAAGACTTCTGGTGCATATGCAGAATATACAGTATCAGACGAGTTATTTACGTGTCATCTGTCAGACAAGCTAAGTTTTGACCAAGGAGCAGGAATTGGAACACCATTTTTCTCAGCATACAGATCAATATTTCTAAGGTACAGATCTAGGTGTGGGACCTGAGCCCCTCTTAATTTTGCAATTTAAATTACATTTGTTTTAATTTTTAATTTAAATTTTTTTTTTAATGACGTTAAAGAATCCAAGGATTCTTTAGAGTCCCCCCTTAAATGGATTTTCTTGATCTGTCACTGATAGCTGTGAAATGACAATACTTTATTTGGGGAATTGTTTTAATAATTCATAAAAAAAGAGCAAATTCTTTTAATTTTATGTATACATATCAATATTTTCAAGGTAAATAAACAAAATTAAATAAAAAGTCTGAAATTATTTTGGATAAATGTGGTCAATAGCAGGGGAAGTCAAAAGATATTTTAAAGATTTTTAATACTGACCAAATTATAAAAAATAATAATTGGTAGCTAAAAATAGGGGTGTTAGACAAGTGGGGAATCTAGATAGGGGGCCAGCCCCACCTTAATCTTACAATTTAAATAACATTTAAAAAAATTATTATTATTGTTTTTTTTAAATGTTATAGAATCCATATCATATTATTGGATTTTCTGGATTGCCACTGTAGAACCTCTCCTCTCCCTGGTGGATTGTATTGTAATGCAAAATTAACAATTCTCTGAAGTCTTTTGCCACTAAGTCAGTTTACCTTATAGTAGGCCTGTGTATTTTGAAGCATAAACACTAATATTAACTGAGTGATTAAATTAAAACAATTGTTTTTGTCAGAGCTGGAGCTAGACCTGGTGAGACGATTCTAGTACATGGAGCTAGTGGAGGGGTAAGCTTATTTTGTATTGCTTGACAGGGATTTATCCAGGGTTTATACAATACTGAACATCGGCCCCTTCCCAAAGGCAAATGGCATAGAAAATTCCCAATTTCTGGATTATAAATTCCCAAATTGGTTAATAAAAATTGATATAATACTTAAGGACATATTCCAGCTTCACGAGAGACATTCTGAAGTATTCATGGTGTTTTTCAGAATTAATTTCAACTCTTTGACAAGGTGGAAAAAACACCTTGCATTCTTATCTTTTTTGTAAAATTTTGTATGTATGACATCGGCTCTACTGCATCGCCATCCATTGGTACTGTATCATACGAACAAGTCATTTCTGTATAAATAGAACAACAAGCCAAATTCCGTAATGGAAGACATTACTTTTTTTTCTAGGTAAGTAGTGCAGTGACGTCACATTATGTATAGGAATCCACTTGCAAAAACGCAGATATTGAAACACACATTTCAGTGCGCGGAAATGCAAGGTGGAAATGCTCGCTAAATCGCATTAATGGAAAGTGCGCCTTAGTGACGTTCTTCTAGTTAACCAGTCTACCGCTGTCAATTGTGGCACTGCATGCAATAGTATAGTTTCCCCTTAAAGGTTATGATCGGTTTTCAAAAAGGGGGATCTGGACCCCCTGGATCTGCTGCTGTATGTAGTAAAAAAAAAAAAACCCACCTTATTTTTAAAACTCCACACCAGTCTGTGGTTACTTTTATTGCTTTCTCTATGTACAACCATTATTTTCTTCTGTCATGTCATATTAATTTTATGATTTATAGTAAATAAATCATGAAAGATAAAACCATTTTAAAAATTTCTTGTTGCAGGTTGGGACAGCTTGTGTTCAGATAGCAAAGGCTCATGGGATGCGAGTGTTGGGTACGGCTGGTTCTACGGAGGGTATGGAGCTGGTCAAGAAACTAGGAGCTGATGCAGTATTCAATCATAAAGAGAAAGGCTACACAGATAAAATAATGGTAGTGTAGATATTCATACAAGTCTGCAAGTTCCAGACATGACATAAATATTTAATTCATACTAGTAAATTAATAACATTGTTGAAACTACAGATATAAGAAGTTTAATTTATTAATAAGTGATTATTGAAGAGGATACCCAGGGGTGGATTTAGAAAATGATTCTTTAACATTAAAAAAAAAATAAAATTTTTTTTAATGTTATTTAAGTTGCAAAATTTGGGGTGGGGGACTGAGCCTAAATCTGCCACTGGTACCTTTAATTAAATGTATGTTCATGTTTATTGTTTTTGTTATTATTTTCATGTAAATGTATTATAATGATTCTGTGTTTTACTCTGTTTACATAAGTAACAAAATACATCAGTAGGATTTTTGAGTTAACAGTAAATGTATGCTTATGATAGAACATCTGGATATTAACATGGCAAAACCCCCTCCTTTTTTAAATAAACAATCTGTTCGAGGCAGTTGACATGTAAATATTGGAAAATTGGGCAATTTGTTTTACACGTCCTCCCAACAAGTATTTTAAATTCAAACATAATCAATTTTGCAACAGCTTTAGCAATTAGCAGTGATGGTACTATTAATTGCCGTCACAAATTTCAAGTGCTAAAATGGCCAATATTACAATTTTGAATTTATAAATTTTTTAAAACAATCTTTTATAGGAAGTCACTGAAGGTGAAGGTATTGATGTCATACTAGAGATGTTGTCCAATGTCAATCTGCAGAAGGATTTGGAAATGATAAAATACCATGGACGTATAGTGGTAACTATATACCTAACACAAAAATGTAGTTTTATAAATAAAATGAAGAATAAAATAGTCTTGTATTAAGTTTAAAATGTTATTTTTCAGTGTGTAAAGTTTAAAATATTTTTTGTGTGTCTAAAAGTAGTAAATGGTTGGAAATGTTTTTAATAAAAATAAATAAAATTTACTTCAATCCTTTTTTCCCCCAACACAATTCCTAAAACACAATCTATATTTTATATTAAATGTTGAACTACTGGTAACTTTTCTTTTGATGACATTTGTAGAATGTTGGAGCTAGAGGTCCGATAGAGATCTTCCCAAGAGTAACATTAACCAAGGAATGTACTGTGACGGGTGTTACCCTGGGAAGTTCCTCTGAGGTACGTTTACTTAGTGATCCTAGACCATCACCATCTTTTACTCTGTAGTGAACCTCGGTTGTCCAGTGATATGATATCAGACTCTCAAGCTGAAGACTGGTTCAAAACCCATCACAGGCTTGCTCATACTTTGATTACAAATGTAAAAAAGTAAAGTTTGTTTTATTTAACGATGCCTCTAGAGCACACTGATTTTTTATTTTATCATCGGCTATTGGAGGTCAAACATATGATCATTCTGACATATTTCTTTTAGAGGAAATCTGCTGTCGCCACAGTCTACTCTTTCCAATAAGCAGCAAGGGGTCTTTTATATGCACATACCACTCCCTTTGATAAACCAGTTGTGGACCACTGGTTGGAATGGAAAATAGCCCAATCTGATGACCGAACATTTTACAGGTGGACACGCTACTGCTTGAGCTATATCTTACTCCACTTTGATTACATGTCAGAATTACCAAATGTTTCACATCCAATAGCCAATGATTAATAAATCAATGTGCTCTAGTGGTGTCATTATTAAAAATAATAATAAAATAGAAAATAGTTTTCTTCATGTTCAAATAGCAGTAAATACTCGATAATTATGACTATCTTATTTCTCTAAACAAACATGATTAGTTTAAACAAATAACAAACATCATTTTTGAGAATCAGAATATGGAATTATATTAAGGCCCAAAAAACAAAAGAAGTCTGTTCCCAGTAACCCGACCGACTCCACTTAAAAACAGCTGACCCTAAACTTTTTTTTCCATAATAATTTAAAGTCGTACTTTAATTCATTTTTAGTTGTTTATTCTGTACCTCTCGGTCATTTGTCGGCTGGCTTTTTAGGGTAACCGCTTGCTGTATGCAACAACATCAACATGGCTGCAGCTATCTTGTCTGTCAGTGTAAAGAAGTGCCCGCCGTAACTAGATATTAAGTCACCACCATTACTAAAGGATTCTAAGCATGACCATGTGTGAAAAGTAAAGCATTAATTATTCTACATCACACATATTAATTTAAAAAAAAAAAAAAAAATTAAAATAAAAAACCTACCTACCGACCCTATTTTTTTAGCCTGTAATAGGAAACACAGTTATTCTTTTTTTTGGCCTAAAAATATTTCAAATGTATTTGAAATCTTTTGTTCCACATCTAATTCTTTTCATACCATTTTCCTTTTGGTGTTGTGTAATTTTCTGTGCAGATGAACTATTTTTTTTTTTCTTGTGTGGATTATTATAAGATAAAATATCCATTATTACAAACTTTATTTCAGGCTGACTGGAAGGAAATGCGAAGTGCTATCGAAGCCTGGATGAAGCAAGGGTGGCTCAACCCTATAATTGGAAAAACATTCCCTTTAGAGAAGGCAAGCCAAGCTCATGAAAAAATAATAAACACTAGTGCTAAGGGGAATATCATCTTAAAGCCATGAACTCATTGTAAAGAAATGCCCGCCATAACTAGATATTAAGTCACCACCATTACAAAAGGATTCTAAGCATGACCATATGTGAAAAGTAAAGCATTAATTATTCTACATCACACATATTAATTTACACAATGAGAATGGTGGCTTTTGCAATGCAATCAAATAATGCAGGGTGCAAATTAGTCAAAAAAATTAACTGTGATCTTCAAATAAGGTAACTAAAATCTGGTATAGAAATGTAATTTATTAATTACATTAGGCCTTTTTTGTTTTATTACTTTGTTAACAGATGGTGTTTTTTTCTCTATAATGGTTGATCAGTCAGTTGAAATAAAAAGAGAATAGCCATTTAAATTTTTGGTTGTTGGTATTTTAAAAATAATGTTCTGAAGAAGGAAACAAATTAAATTGCTCATTCATTTTAAGTAGTGGCTCTCTTTATTTTTACAATATATATATATAAACATTTTGCATTGTAGAATGTTTGGAATATTTTTTTATTCTTTGATCACGTAAAGTAGGAGGGAAAACAAATGTCAAAATTTAAACGTATTATTATTTAACTTTCGTGACTTTTGGAGGTAGCTACAGTGGCTGATTTCCGCCAAACAAACTTACTAGTAATACCACTTTTTAGTACAGAATTATAATGCCATATTCTGCATTATAATGCCCTGTTGTGGTTATAACGTCCAATTACAGTGATTTAACGCACTATTTTGGAATTATAATGCACCACTGAAATAAATTACGGCATTATAATGTCCAGTTATGGCGATTTAATACACAAATATGGTGTTATAATGCACTATTGAAATAAGGCGATCATTTGCTGTAATACGGTGTGCATCATAACACCATAATAGGGCATTATAACAATGTAATAGGGCATTGCATTATAATGCCCTATTAAAGCATAATAACGTACTAAAAGCAGTGATTTATTGTTTTGGCAGAAATCAGCTACCGTAGGAAGCTGATCCATAAACAAAGTGTTAAAAAATTAAAAGGCCTTATATGAATACAATTAGGTAAAATGATTTATTCATACCGGTACATGTCTTATACCAAAGTGTGAATCCAAGCAAGAAGGGACTCATGCCCTTATGTTATTATTCAGTGATTATATAATGTATATCTTATATATATTCGGTGCTTTTGTCATTTGGTGCTTGTGTTAGTGTCTAACTTAGTCTAACCAAGACATTTTTTAGTTTTGTTTACTGGATGTGGGACTAAAATATCAGTATGGTTTAGATTTTTTTATGTTACTGATTATTCTTGAATGATTTTGATATGTCTATAAAATTTGTAATGTAGACCTCGTTTATCCGGACTCCAATAATCCGGAAACCCCACATTACGAACGGTCATTCAATAAAACAAAACTCTCACATTGTTAATCCATAAATTTGGTTTCTGGAACCAGACGGTCATAATTCAAAACAATTTATGAGAAATAAAGCCAATTTGCTCCGTTTAACTGTACATCACTAATTTCTAATATGACATGGCTACAAAGGATTTCACACCACTGTTTTCTTAACTCTTATCGGGTGCTTACTGTAGGAGAGCTAGTTAGCACAACTGTTGTTTTACTGTTTTCTTTATCTTTGCAACAGTTAATTAAGGTTCAGTGTATTGTATTTTAGAAGGTGAGAAATACATAAAAATTTTAAAAAATGGAAATTTTGTTCATGCTTATTGGCCGATCTCAAAGTTAAAACATTAATAAACATTTCCGTTCATAGTTTTTTACTTCATTTATTTTTCAAGGGAGATTACTTCATGTAGATTGAGATGTTTCAGTAGTATGGAAAATACGGACACATTTCGGAAAAACTATACCGTCCAGATAAACGAGGTCTCACTGTAGATGTAAATGAGAAATGCAGTATTTAAAATAAATATGACCCAATGATGTGAATAATTGTTATATATTAATTTTATATATTTTACAAATGTTTATCCTGAATAAATAATTATGGCAGATATTTTTTATTAACATTTTCTTTGTCACCAGTTGGCAGGTTGCCACATCTTTTTAAAGGTAATAATTCATGCAAGTTAAACGAGAAGCTCCTACGTATGCAAGTAATATATGCAGAGGTGGTGGTGGTTTTAGGAATTGAATACACCCATTTCTCATGTTTTAAGATACTGTAACCAGTTCTATGAAGTCTGAACTTGTTTTATACCTTATGAACCCCCAACAAAATATTTTGCACATGCACTTGTAATATAAATATCTTTTTAGTTAACTATCAATAACTTGCACAGGTGAACAATCAGTGGCAGAATCAGAAAATCCATTTAGGAGGCCCCCTAAAGAATCCTCATATTCTTTAACTTTAAAAATAAAATTATTTAAAAATATCACAAAGTTGAGGGAATGGGCCTCCTAGATCCGCCACTGATATCTGCTGTCCGTCTGTCATTCAGATGATGTGACCAAGTCTTATTAAATTATAAAAAGAAATCAGCACAAGAATGTTCACTTGTTGGAACTGAAGGGAATCCATTAAAAGATGCACCACACTTCTGCCAAAATCTATGTTTCGTTCCTTTTCACACCAAAATAAAGATTAAACATCTTTCCACATCCATGTTGTTCAAGATATTCAGAAAACTGCTCCAGATCCACATGAAACTTCTGAGCTTTCCCACCTATAGCATCAAATTTCAGTTCACAAAAAGAATCGAACTTCTGAAAATGTTCTATAGACTTTTCACCAATTTGAAAATCTTCCTTTTCTTTCACCCCTATTTGCTTCCACCTCATCCTTCTAATTCTAGACCACATCTCATCGACCTTGTTACTGTAACCTTCAATACATATCACACCTGGCTTCCCAGGCAAACAGAATCCTGTGACTTTGAGCTGGCGAGCCCACTGTAGGATATCACGTCGTTTTGTTCTGTTATAGATGTGATGGCTGTAAATCCACAGACGTCTGAACTCAAAACTAACCACCATAGCTGTGCATGTACAGCTGGGAGATACTTTTCAGGAATGTAGCCAGAAATTTTAAAATTGTAAGGACTAGATGTCTGTGTGTGATCTTGTAATAAAAAAGTGCATATTATAGAAGATTTAATATGGAAAACATTTGCCTAGAGAAATTGTTTGCACGAGCTTACAGTGCGACAGTGTAGCTATGCCCCTGCTTTTATAATGTATAGATGATTTTCCTTCAAATTATTGAATAGCACCAACACATATCACAAAACATTCTGTGAATTTGTTGTACTAGTAAAGCTGCTTATGTAATGAAAGATTAATAGTACATGTATTTGGATCAGTTTTCTTCAAACCATTGAACAATGGCGCCAATACAAAATATTGCTGTGTTCTTTTTTTTGTTAACTGAATTAACGCCTCAGTCAGCTGGTGGAATTGATATTTTCTTCAAGGTGAAGTACTAGCTCAAGGGTTATTTCTGAAATAAAAACATAAAATGAACAAGTGTAAATTATTATAAGCTTAAAATCATCAGTCAATGTGTGTGTGTGTGCGTGTGTGTTTCGTTACCAACAAACAGGATTCCAATAAATATATAATACAAAATCTCTCATATCAGACTTAACTTTTTACCTACTCCCTCCTTCCAAAATTCATGTTCCCAATCCTACTGAATATCTAGCTCACGTCTATAAACTGTTCATTGAAGGTGTATTATAAAATCTGTTTTCATAAATCCATCAAAATTCATCATACTCTGTGTGTTAAAGGTAATCATTAATGACATATAATTATGAACCTTTAAAAGCCTATTGTATAAAAAGAAAAGAAAATATAAGGTATTAACCAGACATTTTAATCTACAATTCATCAGCACAACCGTGAAATGACATGATATATTTTTAAAGACATGCTTGAATATTGTAAAATAGTCTAATGTCCTTATATAAAGTCGCAGAGCCGGATCGAGTGAATACTTCCCAGGGGCGGTTACAGCAATTGTGAAAAGGGGGCTGCAACTTTGGAGAGCGAAGCCCGACCTTGCGAGTGCTGAAGGGGATTTGAAATCTAATACGCTTAGAAACGATTTCCTGGCACCTCAGAGTAACTTATTAGACAAAGAGAAATGACAAAATTTGACCGTTTTTATGTGAAAAATTTTCATTGCCCGAAAATTAAAGTGCCTGCTTTCAGGTGTATGTCTTCTTCACTTCACGTCAAGTATTTTTGTGACGAGCCCACGTCCAGTTTGGTTCGGGCACGCTCACCATGGGCCCAATGTCTTTAGATAAAGGCACTGGGTCCGGGGAGAAAAAGAAAGACAAGTAGAGAGAGAGAGAAGAAAATTTTGGGTGGTTAATAAACTGCTTTATTGGATAAAAGGGGTCCTTTACAATTAATTTTGAATTTTTAAATGACGAGTGGTTTTATGTTATTTGGTCTGTTTCAAAATTGATATATGTACCAGAGACAGTTATAATTTAGAAGACCCTAGAAAAACTCCGGCAAAAAGACCAGGAGACGAGGGACCTCAAGGGGATGGGGGACTTGGCCCCTGAGGAGTATCCTAGGGGTTTCTCATTGATCCAGGGATCGGATGTCGCTACCCTCCCAAGGCGCAGAAGGGAGGGGGACAAGCCCACCTAACAATTTCCCTGCGCCTACGCACCTACCGCCCCCATCCCTCGGAGGCCGACCACCAACCCCCGATTGCCAACGAAACCTCCCCACTATAGTTTTGAAAAAGCAAAAGAATAGAAAGGCTGGGTAACCCAGTCTTATTAGAGCAATTCTTCTTGGAAGGCGTTGCGGAGGTAAATGGCGCTTGATCGTCGTCGGACTCAGGAGCGGAGCAAAACGTATCTCTGATCAAATTCTTGAAGTCGCCAGAGGGGCGGGTTCCAATGTCATCCCTAAGATACAGTCACTACTTTAATGTATGACCCCTCCGACTCCCGTCACAGTATAAGATTGTACCGGATTGTCGGTTGGGCCACCCTGCATGTCTTAAGACACCTGTGCAATATATAGCCTGGGATGCATCCAGGGCCGTAGCTAGCAGGAGGGTTGTCGACAGACAGCTAATCCAGTAATTTACAGTTATGTAACAATGTTTATTACTGTTTGTTGCTCACTTTCTTTTACTTTATTCTCAACCGTGGAAAAAGCACTAGCATTGGCAATGTTATGTGTAATGCACGCTACGGTCGGATGCTCTCAGCCCCTCCTCCCTCCAGAGTCGCAGAGAGTTGAATGGAAAGTATCGTTTAAAAAAACACAGTACACTGGTTAATCAACGGCTAATAATAATAATAATCATAATAATATACATACACACACGTGTATTATCATTGGCGTAGCTTGGGTATTTTTTCTAGTGAGGCAAACTTTGACAAAGGTTTTTATTTCTCGTATTTTAATTAACTTTTATAATATTAATCACCTTAATTTTTTTTTCTGCAAAATAATCTAGTGAGGCAGTTGCCTCATTGCCTCAATAGAAGCTACGCCAGTGATTATATTTTTAGAGAACAATAGCGAGACGATAGTTTAAAGATAAATCAATTTCTATCTTACAAAATCGTAACCTATATCTCAACTTATTTTCAAAACGCTTTTAACAAATCTTACCTTGTCGGGGGGGG
>JAULBS010138134.1:0-12901 GCA_032355785.1 Symmetromphalus regularis | reverse complement strand
ACTGGTTTATCAAAAACCGTGGTATGTGCTGTCCTGTCTGTGGGACGGTGCATATAAAAGATCCCTTGCTGCTTATCAGAAGGAGTAGCCAATGTGGCAGCAGCAGGTTTCCTCTAAAGAAATATGTCAGAATTACCATATGTATGATGTCCAATAGCCGATGATAAGATAAAAATCAATGTGCCCTAGAGGCATCGTTAAATAAAACAAACTTTTCTTTACAGTTCCAACTCAAAGTGAGTGCTCCTCAAGGCTCATTGGGTAGGTGTACTTACACTGACCAGTGGTTCATAACTAGTTTATCAAAGTCTATGGTATATGCTATAGTGTTTGTGGGATGGTGCATATAAAAGTTCCCTTGTAACTTGTCAATAAGACCGGCCTCCGTGGTGCAGTGGTTAAGCTATTGGACTCGAGGCTGGTAAGTACTGAGATCAAATCTCAGTCGAAGCATGGGATTCTTAATCTCAGTATTGGCTCCAACCCAGAGTGAGTGCTCCGCAAGGCTCAGTGATTAGGTATATACCACTTACACCAACCAGTGATCCACAACTGGTTTAACAAAGGCTGTGGTATGTGCTATTCTGTCTGTGAGTTAGTGCATATAAAAGATCCCTTGCTGTTTATAGAAAAGCAGCAAGTATCGTATCTCCTACTAACACTAACCTCTGTCCTGGACAGACAGCACAGGAACCTGTGTGCCCAGGACAGTGTGCTTGAACCTTAATTGGATATAAGCACAAAAATAAATGCAACCACCACCACCTGTCAATAAGAGTAGCCGCATTAGAGTAGTGGTAGCAGTGGGTTTTGTATCTCCAACTAACACTAATCTCTGTCCAGGACAGACAATACAGGAAGCTGAGCTGTGTGCCCAGGACAGTGTGCTTAAATCTTAAATGGGTATAACTATGAAAATAAATACAACCATCCAACCTTTAACAGAAAACCATGGTGGATCTTAACATTTTTATCAAATAATAATGAAATGATCACAAAGTAAGTGTAAACATATACAATTTTTGAATATGTTATAGCATTCAGGTTACATGGTCAAAGAATTCCTTTCCATTTTGAATATTTCACATTTTTGTGATCACTATTTGATAAATGTACTTTGATTTTATACCAGATGTACAAAAATAGTAACATGATTTTAAATGGGCATTTCTGATAAAGGAATAATCCTGTTAATTCCATAAATTATTTTGGCAAAATGCCTATGCAATTGAGAGGATTTTACTGTATTAATCCAATACTCTACACAGACCTAGCTTCAAGTAGAATTAACAAGATGAAGAATATCTGTTATCGGCAGGAGCTTGTTTATACCACTTGGCTGTTCTCAAACATGACAGACTGTCCAGTGTTGGTCAAACATGTTTTATTATTGTGTGTTAATTAACTCTGGTTTGTCTCGCTGAAAGCAGTACAGTGGTGTTCTTTTAATATGGTTGGTTTGTTTTCTTTAATAACACCAACAGAGAACATTGATTTATTCATCATTGGTTATTGGATGTCAAACATTTGGTTATTTTGACATATAGTCAAGTGTAAGACACCTTCTGATGGTTTTGAACCACTGAATATGTCTGGGTGACAGAAAAAAACACTTCTTTTTATTTCTATATTTTAAAACTTCATAGCCTGAGAAAAACAAACATTGTTTCTATATTGACTACTCATGATTAGCAGAAAGTGGGGGTGGATGTGTTTAAAGACAGGACAATACATATCACATCTTTGGTTCATAAGTTGGAGGCAATTTTTAATTAACCCATCCATCATTTTAAAATCTTTTACAATTGTATAGTAATAGCATTACTGTAACCACCCATATATAAACTCCTCCAACACCCCCACCTCTCATTTGATCATTATTAGAAAATCCTTATTAAACATTAATGATTTTCATTGTATTTATTGAAAAATCTGAATTTTGATCATGATACTTAAATTTACATAAAAACAAAGTTACTAGTTTGTACACTTCAAATCTCATTGTCTGTTTTGCATCATTTATGTGAAATGTAATAAACTTGAGCCAATGTCTTCTAGCTAATATTAACTAAAATATTTCTTAACCAATTAGAACTTTTTGATAATGCACAGAAAAAAGCAATGATTTTTATAACACATTTTTGTACAAAACACTTGTATTTTTTTACCAACTCCACTAGAATACATAGATTTATTAATTATTTACTATTGGATGTCAAACATTTGGTAATTTTGACACATAATCATAAGAAAAGACCTGCTACATTTTTCAGTTAGTAGCAAGAGATCTTTTATATAAACTTTCCCATAGCTTTTGATATACAAGTCATGAGGCAGTAATTGGGATGAGAAAAAACAATCGGTGAATGAATTCACTGAGGAGATTCGATCTTATAACCAAGGCACCTTGGGGAAACTCTCTACCAACTAAGCTAGATTCCTCATGTACAAAATGTGTAATTGTTTTTGTATAATATGTCACCTAGTTAAAGGATCACAGTTGGTGATATTTTACTATTCATACAAACTGTACACTTAGAGGGTGTAAAGTAAAGTTTGTTTTATTTAACAACGCCTCTAGAACACATTGATTTTATCTTATCATCAGCTATTGGACGTCAATCATATGGTTATTCTGACATGTATTTTAGAGGAAACCCGCTGCCGCCACCTAGGCTACTTTTTTTCGATAAGCAGCAAGGGGTATGTTAATGCACTGTCCCTCAGACAGCACAGCACATATTACAGCCTTTGATTAACCAGTTGTGGATCACTGGTTGGAACGGAAAATAGCCCAAACTGCAAATGGGTCCACTGAGAAGAATCAATCCGATGACTGACCGGTTCACAGGCAGACACGCTCCCGTTTGAGCTAGATCCCGCTCCCTAGTTAAAGGGTCACTCACAGTTGGTGACAGTTTACTACCCATACAAACTGTACACTTAGAGGGTGTGTAAAGGGTGTCATGGATAACATGCAAATTTATATCATTAAAATGTCAAATTATTATTATTTTTTTAAATTGATGTTTTATAACTTTCAAATTTGAGGGGAGTAGGTTCTGAATGAATAGCAAAATGTTGAGAATTGTTCGCAACCCCTAAGTAAGATTTTAATTCCGTAGTTATTTGATATTCATGAATATGGTATCTTTTTAACACTAAGTTCATGTAACACATACATGCAGGTGTATTATAAAGCTGAAAGATGTTAACTTTGTGTGAGCTTCTCGTGTTTTGTTATTTGACATTCTAGAATATGAAATGTGTTTAACATTATGTTCATTTAACACATAAATGTATTATTAAATTAATAGCCTATTTTGAAGCTGAATTTCTTTTATTTTGTGTGAGCTTGTCATCTGTAGTTATATCAAATTCTAGATCTAGTTTGTTTCTGGGGACAATAAAAAATTTGAGCAACAAAAAAAAAAAAAAAAAAAAGAAAAGACAAACACACCCCACAATTCTAGAATATGGTATCTTTTTTAACATTAAGTTCATTCAACACATAAATGTATTATAAAACAGAGATTTTAATTTTGTGTGAGTTTCTCATCTTTAGTTACATCACGTTCAACAATATTGGTATTTTACTTAACACTAAGTTCATTTAAGACGTAAGTGTATTATAAAGACAAAAGATTTAATTATATCACTTTCAACAATATTGGTATCTTACTTAACACTAAGTTCATTTAAGACTGCGTGGTAAAAGTGCAGTCCAGAATGCTTGTGGTAACTACGATTTGTCACATTAGTGTCACAGTTTGATTTGCTTGTAACAGCCTCCCTACAGAGTACGGCAAATAATAATCCATGATTGAAGTTGCTAGATATGCAGCTCACATAACAGGACTTGTAATAGGATGTAGGGGGAACGCGTATATTGATGTATCACGCGTATTGATGTATCACGCCATAATACTAGGAGACAAGGGACGAAACATTTGGATTGTGACAGCCCATCACAACCAGCCCTTCTCACATGTGTCCTGTCATGCAAGTGTCTCTGATTTCAGGAAAAAAAATACATCTGACTGCATTATGAATCAATTTACTCTTTGATTCTAAATGAAACAGCTGGCTTAAAACTATGGATGTTGCTGTAGGGTAAATATCTCACCTATACCGGATATGTTTCGGTGCGATGATGTGTTAATTTGGTTAAGACTGCTGGGTGTAAGTTTGTTATGATTGTAGATGACAGTGAAGGATTGGTTATTGTGATAAGCATGTTAATATGATGAATGTTCCATCTCATGTTGTTCCTGAGAGAAATACTCAATTTAGTTTACTGTCTCTTGACAAGTTAATTCAGCCATCACAACATGATGTTTATCAGTGATTTCAGTGGATTTGTGTCGCTGTTTATTAAAAGCCTGGTTTGTTTCACACAGAGATGTAAAGACAACTATATCAACTATTGCGAATGGAACACAATATTTTTATCAATTAATTAAATCCGTTGTGCGAAAGATAGTTTATTTTATTTTCAAATCTGACGGTCTTACTTGTTTTAAATCAGAGCTGATTAATTGCCAAGAGTTCTTAAAAACCTGTTGCTTTATACTAAATGGATATGAATTAAAAAAAACCTATATAAAACTACAAAGTGTACTCTCTGTAAAAAGGATTTTGTCAGCATAAAACTACAAAGTGTACTCACTGTAAAAAGGATTTTGTCAGCATAAAACTACAAAGTGTACTCACTGTAAAAAGGATTTTGTCAGCATAAAACTGCAATGTACTCACTGTAAAACGAATTTTGTCAGCAGAATAATTTTGTTTTCTCTGTTACATTTTCACAACTTTTTCCCCAAGTATGGAAAAAGAATGTATACAAAAGTGTACATAATAAGTTCCCATTATCATTTGGTGTCACATGTGAGATTTTCAACTATATAGCAAGTGACATCTCATTCTCTGTCCTCTGCCTAGATTCACGGAATGTATGGATAAGATATGGATTTATTCAGCCAATTGGAAGAGTGTGAAGATTGTGATAAGATATTCTCTAATTTGATAGGAATAAATTATTTATATTCACTTGAACCGGTTGACAAATTGTGTGTAACTGTTAGGAAATAAAACCACATGGAATCAGCTCTTTGATTGTAATAGAACAATAAAATCGAGAAGGATGCTGTGATTTTAAATTCGATTTCCATTCAACCTCCATCATCTATATCCATTAGATCTACTCGTAGAAGACAACTGGTGTTAACTTTTAAGAAAGAAACTGAGGATTGAACTAATTATTAGGAAATATAAATATTCAGAAGATTTTTGTGATTTTGACTTCTATTTCCATTGAGCCATCATCATGGACTTCGTGATGAAATTGTGTTTCAATCTTATGCAAGTCAGAGGATTTTTCTTCTTGGTTCTGATTGTTTTGTACATGGAGCCTGGGACAGCAGTCTACAAATGTGATTTTGAATCAGATGGTTGCTCTTGTCCATGGATGACCTCAGATGATGATGGATTTGATATGGGTTACGCAGGTCATAATAAAATGCCAAAAGTGGATGCCTCTGGTAATAGTGAAGGTATGCAATTTAATAAATTTCAAGAATTTTCTTAAATTATTTTTTATAACAGTGAAGTTAGTTCACTACTCAAAATTTTAAATGAAATTTTAAAGCAAGAGTCAAAGTTCTGCCATCCTGACACAAACTGTTCAAAATTTATGTTAAAATATACTAAGACCACTGCTTTTTAATTAAATGTTTCACAGATCCGCTGACATGTTTACAAAAGTCCTGCTGGAAAAATAACATGTAAGAGATCTTTTAAAAAAATAATTCCCCGACCAATACTCACGTTTTCATTCCTGACCAAAAATTAATAATCCACAAAATGTTTCCAATGTTTTCAGTGGGAGTAAAATTGATGATTTTGATTAGAAATGCAAGAGTTTGTGATATATATGCATCTGAAATTTGATCGGAGTCGGCCTCCAGTTGCCATTTTTTAATAATCTAATGAGTTCAGGTTCAGGATCCGACGTGACAATACCAAAATAGTATTACGCTTTTCTGTTTCCTCCAAATTCGGCTTGGAAAAATAAAAAAAATAAAAACAGTTTTTCTCTCTCTTCTTGTTTTCCCAACCCCTTAAAAAAATAGATGTAGCTCAAATGGTAGCATGTCCATCTGTGAAGCTGTCGGTCGTTGGATCAATCCTTCTCAGTGGACTCATTTATTGTTTGGGCTATTTTCAATTCCAATCAGTGGTCCACAACTGGTTCATCAAAGGCCATGGTATGTGCTGTCCTGTCTGTGGGACAATGCATATAAAAGACCCCTTACTGCTTATCAGAAAAGAGTATCCTATGTGGTGGCAGTGGGTTTCCTCTAATATAGGTTTTGAGCATTTGAAATCTAAAACGTGGTTATAAAGTGTGGTTTTACTCCTTTAGGTTGATAATGTGTGTATGTTTAAAAAAAATTTTTTTTTTACAAATTAAGTGAATGATTGAAAATGCCATACTTAACACAAACTGAGTATCATACTGATTTTGGGATGTTTCATTCTAAAAGTGATACTTTTGATGTTTTAATGTTTTACCAGAATAATGATTTGAGTTCTAAAGAAACAAATAAACAATATGACAGTCAAAATGACCATATGATTGACATCCAATAGCCGATGATAAGATTAAAATCAATGTGCTCTAGAGGCATCGTTAAATAAAACAATTTTTTTTTTTTTTTATTGTTATCATTGCAGTTATGTTTGTATTTTGCATTGGTAAAATATGTTATTATATAATGGAGAGGACACATTGGAGCTTTAAAACTGCTTCAGTAGTGATTAGATTATGTCAAGGCTTTTATTTAATTATTATATTAGAGTAATCCTTACACAAACGTTAAAATCTAGTCCCATTATTAAAGACATATTCTTTAATTATTATATATAAACATTCTAATCCTGATAAAAATACTAAATTCTTTAAAATAATTAATTCTACACAAAGTTTATATAAATGTTTAATAAATACTAATATATAATATACTGAAACAAAAAAGAAACGACACATTTTGAACTGTGATGTTTTTTATTGTACTGTTTCAGGGATATATTGCAAAATATATCAGCATTTCCCCCAACCACTTAAACTGTTCACAGAACAGTCTTGAGACATTCAGGACAATGATGTTTTTTATTTTATAGTATAAGGATATTTTGCAAAACATATCCGCATTTTCCCCAACCACTTAAGCTGTTCACGGAATAGTTTTCCATTTGGTTCAAATGTCACATGGTTAGTTTATTTAAACTTAAGTGAAACATGGTTTTGAGCATTTAAAATCTAAACCACATGGTTTTAAAGTGTGGTTTTACTCCTTTAGGTTGACAATGTGTGTACATGTATGTTCAAAAAATCCACATATTTTGCAAATTAAGTAAAATTAATGATTGAAAATGGCATATGTAACACAAACTGAGTATCATACTGATTTTGGGATGTTTCATTCTAAAAGTGATACCTTTGATGTTTTAATGTTTTACCAGAATAACGATTTGAGTTCTAAAGAAACAAATAAACACTATAGCAGTCATAATTACTCAATTATTTGCTGTGTATTTTGCTTAGAATAGTAACAATAGCTTACACTGTCCAGCATATTGATCGGATTTAAATTCCATTGAATAAATTTAAAATCAATGGAAATGAAGCACATATACTATTACCATGGTCACCAAATATGAACAAATTTCAGTTGTTTTTCTAAGAGATATAAATTAATAAAATATCACATATTTACTGTTATCTCCAAATGCTGTACTGGAGCAGGTATACAATTTATGGAACAGTTCATGGTATCCAGTAATAATATTCATGGCCATAACTAGACTCTTTTTTTAAATGAGGCAAAAACACTTAATCACTGAGCAGAGTGAGGCCAAAAAATGAGTGAGGGGCCTTTGCATAAACATTTTTTTTTCATTTTCACTATGAGGCATTTACCTCATTTGCTTCAATGTAGTTATGGCCATGGTATTGTGCTCAATATGCTCAGTTTCTTGTTATTCCCAGATATCAGCTTGATGAATAATATAGTTAATTAAATTAATTTTTGAAGTGCATATGCATCGACTGTGTATTGCTGGCTGACAGTTTTTAGACCAGATTTTTTCAGCCCTTAGAATTCATGATGGTAATTGGCAGTGCCACTGTAAAAGCTGTTGTATAATAAATTGGTTTAAGGCAACAATATAATGCTGCTATAAAAATATGTTATGCAGTATGCTCATTTTTTTAAAATTGCTTTAGCTATGCCATACTAAAATCATTTAGCGATGACAGTTATGTGATGTCATAAAAGTGTCTGAATTCAAGGATACTTAAAAAAAAAAACTGACTATGAATAATAAATAAATAAATAAAGTTTGTTTTATTTAACGACACCTCTAGAGCTCATTGATTTTTATCTTATCATCGGCTATTGGACCTCAATCATATGGTCATTCTGACATATGTATTTAGAGTAAACCCACTGCCGTTACATAGGCTACTCTTTCCGATAAACTGCAAGGGGTCTTTTATATGCACCGTTCTACAGACAGGATAACACATACCATGGCCTTTGATCAACCAGTTGTGGATCACTGGTTGGAATGGAAAATAGCCCAAACTGCAGATGGGTCCATTGAGTCGGATGGATAATGAAATGCATACATATAGTAAACATCGGCTGGCCTAATCTATACATGTATAGATAACAGCACAACCTCATTTGGGTGATGACATGTATGATTAACCAATATAGTTTGGGAATATTTACTCCAAAATTGTGAATATAAAAAAAGTTAAATTGACATCCTCTTTGGGAAGTGGCAGTGAATCATCCCAAATTTCCATCTCATATCCTAGGTGATAAACCCTGCCCTATATCAGGCTTTTCATTTTATTTGAGATTAGGAGTTGGAAGGAAGAGAGTAGGAGGAGGAGATACTTTAAAAGGAACTAGTTTTTTTTTAAAGGGGAAAGTTGACGGTGCAAGTTTGCAAATAAACCGGTAAATGCGCACCCGCCGCCTTGTTTTGAAAACACTGCTATATTCAGAAACAAATAGCTAGCAGATGCTTGCTAGACTGGTTTTTGCAGTTCACGTTAAACCCAGTGCGAATGTTAGCAACCAGTAATATTATTACACAGTGCCCACAAAAGCTAGCCTGTTCTGAATGTAAGCTGATCTAAAAGTGAAGTTTATTTTATTTAACTAAGCCTCCAGAGCACATTGATTTTTATTTTATCATCAGCTATTGGATGTCAATCATATGGTCATTCAGACACATTTTATTCGAAACCTGCTGCTGCTACATATGCTACTCTTTCCAATAAGCAGCAAGGTTTTTTTCATAAGCTGTACCACAGACAGGATTGTACATACCAGTCTTTGATTAACCAGTTGTGGACCATTGGTTGGAACAGAAAATAGCCCAAAGTGCAATTGGGTCCACTGAGAAGGTTCAATCCGACAACCGACTGTTTCACATGTGGACATGCTACTGTTTGAGCTACATCCCACTCTGTAAGGCTGATCTATACCACTATTTATCATGAAACATACATGTAAGGATAATCATCCAAAACTGAATTATGAAATGATAAAAGTGTTATCTTGTTAAAGCTGTATCTTTGTACATGGCAGAGTCCAACAGATGTATGTTACATGTGCCTATACATGTATTTTTATTTTGTCAATAGTAGTTATCCAATGAACATTAAAAATTATTAAAAAATTAAAATGAGACTGAATTCCTTTTAAATTAAGATTTGATTTATTTTGTTCAAAATTGTATATTTCTACAAGCTAGAGTCCAATGTTCAGATGTGAGTTACATGTACCCTATACATGTATTTTTATTTTGTCAATAGTAGTTATCCAATGAACATTTAAAATTATTAAAAAATTAAAATGTATATTTCTACAAGCCAGAGTCCAACAGATATAAGTTACATGTATTTTTATTTTGTCAATAGTAGTTATCCAAAGAACATTTAAAATTATTAATAAATTAAAATGTATATTTTTACAAGCCAGAGTCCAACAGATGTACAAAATGTAAGTTACATGTACCCTATACATGTATTTTTATTTTGTCATTAGTAGTTATCCAAAGAACATTTAAAATTATTAAAAAATTAAAATGTATATTTCTACAAGCCAGAGGCCAACAGATGTAAGTTAATGTACCCTATACATGTATTTTTATTTTGTCATTAGTAGTTATCCAATGAACATTTAAAATTATTAAAAAATTAAAATGTATATTTCTACAAGCCAGAGTCCAACAGAGGTAAGTTACGTGTACCCTATACATGTATTTTTATTTTGTCATTAGTAGTTATTCAATGAACATATAAAATTATTAAAAAATTAAAATGAGAGTGAATTCCTTTTAAATTAAGGTTTAATTTAAATTAGCTAAATTGTTTGTGGCACTCAATTTTTTTTAAAGAATATTAAATGTGACACCATGTTTTTTAAATTTATTACAGCCTTGAAATGTTTACAAGCTGCTTATATCAATTACAGTTATTTCTTTAGTAGAAATTGATTTTGTATTGTATAACTTCTAATGGCCGCTACCTCACTGTATAATGTTCTGTATTTGTGAAATAATACGACATCAATACATTGTTAACTAGTCCGATTAATTTGACTTCACGCTAATTTGTATGAAATCGGATTAATCATAGTAGTTATTAATATGCTGATATTATAAAGGTGCCTGTTCAGGACACACTCGGTACTACAGATTAGTTAAATAATAAGTTTTAAAATAACCTTCTGCTGTGCTTTAAACTAGCTCAATAAAATAACAATGCTTAAAGGGGCACTGTCATAGTTACAAGTGTCATATTTTGCTTTGTGTGACATACATTTATAGTAAATAAATGGAAATGAATCAATCTCTTCAAGCATAATGGCAGTGTTGGAAATGGTCTGGAGCCTGGGAACCCGAGTCCACCTGAAACAGGATCGGGCTACACACTTTTCAAAGTTGGTAGCCCATGTGTCCACCATGTCTGGATAGGCTACGGTAATTAAATACCTTCCAATGACACGCTATTTATCCGTGTGGGTACGTGATTCACATTGTTTATTCATTGATTAATAAAATATATATATGTCGGTCTTGTCTGTCTATCTGTCTTGATTTTATCGAGTGGTTAAATACATACTAATTTTGTCCATTTCTACGTGGAAGTTGTCGCTACGCGCATGTGCAAAGTAGCTTCATTCACATACTTGGGGCCATCTATACGGATAACACACGTTGTAAGTTAATGAGTAAAATTACAATGCATGCACATCTTACCTTGATAGAATGCCCGAAAACATTAAAATTTGTCAACAGAATGTGTATTCCGGGTATTACTTTGAGTCAACGATGCAACGATCATGGATGGGATGCTCCATAGGCCTATTCCATCCATAGCATGCATATTTTTTTTTATTTTGTGCTAGACGTCATTTTAAGTCTTAAAATAGGGAAGGAGTTTGGCCTATATAGAGTTGATACTTTGATAATGAAATGTATGGAAACAGGTGACTAACGGAAACACAACACTGTCGAGTATTGGTCATTCCAAGCATAATAATGTGTTGCTTAATTTTCAAAGCAATTACAGCAGCATCCACAAAGTTCTTACCAGTACATATTAGTTTATTTTTCAGATATTTAACTGTAATCCAGCGCAAACATTTATTTTGATTGTGTCAATAATCACTGAAAAACCTAACAAAAATGGTGGCAAACGTCACATGGTGAGAAGATTGCACACCACAGACTTTTGTACATACATTTCTATGTCATAACACATGTATAATATTCTCACAATATGAGAAGATGCATAGGAATAGCATTTTGGAAAAGTATAATTAGTTTGTAATCATTCAGTTACAAAATATTTATATGGTGATCACTAATATTTTAGCTATGCAAATTTAAACCTGCATGAATTGAGTTGTAATAATGGAGTGAAAAAAGAGATATATATCAACTTGTAGGTAGGTAATACTTGAAAAATAGGTTGGTCCACCAACTTTTCAAAGTTCAGAGCCCTGATGATCACCCCAATTCTCAATAAATTTCCAACACTGCTCTAGAGCACACTGATTTTTATCTCATCATCGGCTATTGGACGTCAATCATAAGGTCATTCTGACATATGTTTTAGAGGAAACCCGCATCTGCCACATAGGCTACTCTTCCCAATAAGCAGCAAGGGGTCTTTTATATGAACCATCCCACAGATAGGAAAGTACATACCACCGCCTTTGATAAACCAGTTGTGGACCACTGGTTGAAACAGAAAATAGCCCTAACTGCAAATAGATGCCTTTATAAACAGTCTATCTACAATATATTTTGAATATAAAAGCAGAAATGAAAACATATTTATACCCAGAAGAAAACGTGTACTTGACAGAAACAGACACATAACAATTCTTTTTGCTCTATCATCAGATGTTGCTAATTGTTCATCACAGATTTTATTAATAACAATGTCAGACGAAACCAACACTCAAAATACTGTACACAGTGTGAACATCCAGTGTTAGATGAAACACACTGAAATATTGTACACAGTGTGAACACTGAAATACTGTACAGTGTGAACATATGTAACACTTAACCCAGCAGTGTTAGACGAAACAAATACTGAAATACTGTACAAACTGTGAACACTGAAATACTATACACACTGTGAACACTGAAATAATGTACACACTGTGAACATATGTAACACTTAACCCAGCAGTGTTAGACGAAACAAGTACTGACATACTGTACAAACTGTGAACACTGAAATACTGTACACACTGTGAACACTGAAATACTGTACACACTGTGAACACTGAAATACTGTACA
>JAULBS010138112.1:0-12902 GCA_032355785.1 Symmetromphalus regularis | reverse complement strand
GTAGTGGACCGAGGGTCAGGACCCTCCCTTTCCCTGGAAGGAGGTGAACATTAACCATTGGCCCCCATTTCTAGTCACTCCTCACTTTTGGACCCCCTCTTCTCAGTAATCCGCATTTGGAACCCCCCCCTTTCAGAATTCCTGCAGCTGCACCTGGACTCTGGGTTGAAACCAGTACTGAGATTAAAACTCAATTGTCTAGACTGAGATTTGATCCCAATACCTACCTATCTTGAGTACAGTGGCATATACCATTGTGTTTTTATTTAAGAAAAATGCATGTTTTGTTGGTGATGGTTGAGTTAATAATAATTAATATACACAACCAAAAAAGAAAGTATGCATGTTGAAATACTGAATATTTCATGGGGTGGTCATGGTAATGGTCAATTGGCAGCCAAAAACTTGTAATATTACTGCATACATACACATCTTCTCCTAAATGGTGTGGTTATCTAATTCCAGAATTTCTACCATGAATGTCATCTGGCTCATGAAATATATTACTATTGATTACATGCATACTTTCTTTTTTGATTGAGTATAATATGGAGATTTCTAGTTATGGCAGTCTTCAACTAATAACCAGCAGTCTGTCAAACATTTGTTGCATATATTCAAGAAAAAAATGAAATGGTGATATTATCTGTAAACATAATGCTCTTTGTAAAGTAACATTTGTTTTATTTAACAACATCTCTAGAGCACATTAATTTTTATGTTATTATTAACTGTTGGACATCATACATTCTGACATATGTCTTTAGAGGAAACCCGCTGCAGCCACATAGGCTACTCTTTCCGATAACCAGCAAGGGATATTTTATATACACTTTCCTACAAATAGGACAGCACATACCATGGCCCTGACACTCTACCATTTGAGCTACGTCCTGCTCCCAAATGCTCTTTGTTAAATCAGCTTAAAATATATGTACAGTAGGTTGTCCAAACAAAAATGTGCCTTAGGAACCATTTCTGTAAGTGTCTCATCTTGAGCATTATTGCTGCAAACATGTCTTCTCATATGGACATTTTTTACACGAATTTATCTTACTGTATGGTTTGCATTTAGCATAAGAAAAGATAGGGCTTTATGTATATTTTGTGTACAATATTGTCAAAGATATCATTGATTCAAAAATCTTTAATTTTAAATCAAATTGTCAGTATACACAGTCCAAGACTTTAAGTTTGTCTAGATGCTATGGTGCCATTGTAATCTGAACTTTGATTTTAGATATAGTCTCTTCTCCTCAGGGAGATAATATTTAAATTAAACTAGTATATGACATTTTTATGCACTTGTTAACAGTTCCATCGTTTGATAAGTCTCCATCCTGAAAGCATCGCCTAATATGACTTCTAAATTCCTGGACCAAGTTGCTCAAAGCATGGTTATGCTAACCATGGGTTAGTTGAGTATTTCAAAACCAAATTATAAATCATTGCAAATAGTAATTGAAGAGATATGTTGAAACTTAGTTTATTTTAGCCTATGGTATCCATAAATAATCAAAGCTGAAGTATATTTGAACTTTCTATGAAGATATTTTAAAGAGAAATATTCATCTACCCCATGGTTAACTTAACAATGCTTTGAACAACTACACCTAGAGGACTAATGTTGATAAAATGACCAATGTCCAGAGAACACATCTTAGCAGGTCCCATATTTGCTGTTTTAAATGATGGATGGACTGCCAGCTTTCTGAAAGGAGATGTGTTTTTTGGACAATAGTCTTTTTATGAACGTTAGTACTCTGGAATTTAGAAGCCGTATTAGGCGATGCTTTCAGGATACACGATGGTATTGACTATAGCAGTGCTACTGTTAGCAAATGTAGTTTTTTTTGTAAAAATATTATGGAACAATGTGTTACAAATTTGTTTTAAATATTTCAGGTTAGACCAGACAATAGGTAAGCCACTGTATTATGGGACAGCAAAAGACAAGGAGAAGATGACTCTGTACTCACGAATAACGCGGGTAGAAACACAGGTGAGTGCAAATAGAGAATAACTAGTTACTGCAATTAGATATTAGTGTTACTGCACACAGCATTACTGCAAACAGCATTACTGCACACAGCCTTACTGCACACAGCATTACTGCACACAGCGTTACTGCACACAGCATTACTGCACACAGCATTACTGCAAACAGCGTTACTGCAAACAGCGTTACTGCAAACAGCGTTACTGCACACAGCGTCACTGCAAACAGCGTTACTGCACACAGCGTCACTGCACACAGCGTCACTGCACACAGCGTCACTGCACACAGCATCACTGCACACAGCATTACAGCACACAGCATTACTGCACACAGCATTACTGCACACAGCATTACTGCACACAGCATTACTGCACACAGCGTCACTGCACACAGCGTCACTGCACACTGCACACAGCGTCACTGCACACAGCATTACTGCACACAGCATTACTGTACACAAGACATTCACTTTTCAACCTCAGCCTGATAAAATCAATAAATTGGTTATTAACTTGGCTGGTTATTTTATTTACTTTACAATCCAGTAATAAACTGTGTTATTAATTTCCTGTTTGATTAATCCCAGAAAACCAGCTGGTTTGCAATATGACACATCATTCTTTCCTAGAGATTATAGATTATAAGTGAGTCTCCGTGGTCCACTTTTAGGTTGTCAGTCTCTCAAGCAGAAAACTGTGGTTCAAAACCCATCAGAGGCATGATCACACTTGATTATTGTGAAAATTGCTAAATGTTTAACATCCAATAGCCGATGGATGATTGAGGTTGGGGGCTTAAGGTCCCAGGTTCCACTCTAAATTTTGCAATTTAAATAACATTAAAAAAAATCTTTTTCTTTTTTCTTTTTTTTAACGTTAAAGAATCCAAGGAATTGGCATCATATTACTGCCCCCTCCTCCCAAACAGATTTTCATGATCTGCCACTGAATAATTCAATCAAATGTTCTGTTTCAGGTGAATCGACTTGATTCAAAGATGGACCATATGTTGATGCTTATGAACATGCTTGTCAAATCACAGATAAAAGATGATGAAAGTAAACACAATGGGGAAGATAACTCTTAGCAAGCCGCTCTCATACTTAAAGTATGTGGCCATCTTTATTATAAATGGTCACCTCATCTACGTGAGATTTCTAAGCTGTGATATAGAGAAAAATGACTCATTGCATACTGGGCTTAATGAAGTCAATACAAGTGTTCCAGTTTGTTCCAATATCTGATCTCAGCCTGACTTGGGTCAAGGACCAATGAGCAGCAATATAATACTGGTGAAAATTCCTAATATAAATTATATATAGTGGATTTCTGGTCTGGTGTGGATGAGGAAATACTGATTTTCTGTGTGAAGTATTGATAGTTCAGTAAAAGGATTGAAGCATTGAATGGTGATTATAAATTTGTTTATCTATGATGAGGCCAGTAAATTGTCCAGAAGATATGTTTATTGGTTGGCTATATGATATCCAAGTTTTCAATGGGTAGCCAAAATTTGCTGATTGGCCAGTAAGTTGTCCAGAAGACACGTTCATTGGTTGGCTATATGATATCCAAGTTTTCATTGGGTAGCCAAAATTTGCTGATTGGCCAGTAAATTGTCCAGAAGACATGTTCATAGGTTGACAACAGGTGACCCAAAATGAATACAACCCATAAAAGTCCTTGACATTTCTATAAGTTACAAGATATTTGTTTTACTTTTCATTCATATTAAGCTGAGATGATAACAAAACCATCCTAAAAGTTTGGTCTCTGCAGTTCAAATGGTCTGGGTTTTTTTAACTTTCTTTGTAACCACAAGATAACATTCTGTGTTCACCATGATGGACTGTTTGTTTTCATCTTTGAACCAAAAAGGTCCAATAATACCATGTTTTAAAGTGGCTACCCATGCTGTGCATTTTGTTGAATGCAATGGATGCTGGAGAACATCCTCTGGTGGTGCTGTGCCCCAGAAAATATTGTTTTTACTGCTGACATGGCCTGAGAGAAGAAAGTGTGACTAGTTGGAGAACCACAAATCATGAAGAAAGTCCGGATTCACTTCAATTTTGGAAAGGTCATAAAAGCCAGTCCATTTGAACTGCAGAACCCAAACTTTCAGGACTGTTTTGTTATCAATTCAGCTTAATATGGATGAAAAATATAACAAATCTCTCATCAGTTGTAGAAATAACAAGCACTTTTATGGGTTGCTTTCATTTTGGGTCACCACGTATATGGTATCCAAGTTTTCATTGTATAGCCAAAATTTGCTGACTGGCAGACAGTAGTATCCATCACTTTATTGACTGGTCACTGTAGACTTTACATCTGCTTGCATTTGGCTGTGATTAACATTGGATTTTAAACCTATTTGCATTTAGCTGTGATTGTAAAATAAAACTGTAATAGTGAAAAAGGGCAGATAATTAATCTGAAAATCATTTATGTATTATTTAATTTTGCAGATGTTGGAATGTATAGTAAATGTCAATACTGACAGTAATGGTTGCAAATGTAAAAAAAGAAGAAAGAATAAGAACGTTTTTAAGTGGAGATATGAAAAAAATATCTCTAGGCATTTATTTTTTTAATATTGAACACATTTTATTAAAATGCTTCATATATTACATTGCAGTTTTAAAGTGGCATCAATACATTCTAATAGTCATGTATATTCCCTATTTAGACAAACACACCCCTTGGGCATTTCGCTAAATTAAAATGACACCCCAGCATAAATGCATGATCATGCCATTGTATCCAAAGTACAAATGTATGTAATGAATGCACACATTATTAATCTGTACCGCACAAAATATTTAACAGTAAAAACATGATTTCAAACTTTTGTGAACTCAATAAACTCCAAATTCATGAAATGCAATGCGTCTGGGGGTGTTAAATGGTTAATATATGTAAAAATATTATAATGCAACAGAGTTAGAGTATTTTTAATTCATTGGTATGAGGAAAACACTTTTTCTCATTTTTGTGAGCATCCAATCATAACTAACGTAAAACAAATGATGATCATGGATAATGTATGATCTTGATATCCTCATTATAGAGTAGAAGAAAGAACGTTATTGTGTGAATAACAGCACAACAGTGATTATTTTTATTCAAATTGTGATAAAAGAATAAAAATTGTCATGGATACTTTCAAAGGTGAATTTTTTATTGAAAAAAAAAGTAAGATACAGTAAGTTAAAATCCAACATTGCCACCATTTTTCAAAATGGATACTACTGATATCTATTAACGTTCATTTTCATCATGTACAGAAACTCCTAGTCTAATTTCCATGTTTATAAATATGCAGAACACAGACAGTGGCAGATCAAGAAAATCCATTTGGGGGGTTCCCTAAAGAATCCACAGATTCTTTAATGTTAAAACAAAATAAACAAAAAAACTAGAAAAAAAACTTATTAATAATAAAAAAATTTAAGTCACCAAATATAGGGGTCTCTGGGCCGCCTCTAGATTTGCCACTGATAGAGACATTGATTTCTTGGTAAAAGCTTTAAAATGATTATTCATTATGCATGTATGCATAAAAACTAGTCCAAATGCTTATAGACAGTTTTCATCAAGATAACTGAGTGTGTTATTTTCAAAAACTCTCCAGTATCACGTCATGCAGGATTAGTTAATAAAAGATTAATTCAATCAGTTGTATGTACAGTGTACATATTCATTTGGCAGCACCCGTGGTCCTATTTATAACTTATTACCAATTCCACACCAAACACTGAATATTGCAATATCTAGATACATTTCACTTTCTTCATTCTGCTGGAAGCTTCCTAATGAACACTGCAGTATGTAAGCAAGGGACACGGAGCAGAGTGGCCATGGTCCCCCACATTTTAGGTGACAGGTAATAAAAAAACCACTAATTTAAAAAAAAAACATTTGGCTGAACAAAAATAGTTTATGCTCAGGGACAAAATAAAGTGGCCAAAATCCAAAGAGTTTTCTGAGTATAGGGGTCAGTAGTTAACACATTGACTGCTTGTCAAGATTCGGCCCACTACTTTCGAATGCATTCCATGGGCCCTGGTAAGTGACAGTTTCTGCAAACACTGGTCCAGGAACATTATGGGGCAAATCTCTTTTATGACATATTTTATCAATTATGAATATGCATATTGTCACTGACAGAATGGAACAGGCCAGTTTCAAACTACCATTAGTAGCTCAATAATAATCATGCATGTACTGTACTCTGAGTACAGAAATAAATATTTTTATGGTTTTAAGTTAACATTGTCTACAGATTTTAGTCAGCACAATTTTTGTTTGTTATTACAGTGAGTTCTCTTGTTTTTAACTTGCCCAAGGCTATAAAATCAATATATATGTGTTCTTTTTCCGGTGACGGAATCAACTTAAATTGCAAGCACACATATTTTTTATTATATCCAGGCTAGGACAGAAGGGGACCAGATGCGCCAGTTGGCATGGGCATATGATTTTGAGGGGCCAACTCCCCCTGGTACTTAGCAGTGATTCGAAAAATACTTAATGACCAGTTAGAAAGGAGGTCCTACATTTCCCATCTGACCTGAGCCTATTACTAGCTTTGCACGGGTCTGATTATATCCGACATTAAACATATTACTGGGTGTCTAATAATTAAGCACATGTTAATAATAAAATATAAAAACACAAAATTAATACACACTTAAAATATTTAACTGCTATCAAGATTTCATTAAAAAGTTTGTTATTTTATGAGGACTGTCACTATTCAAATCAAACATTTTGTTAATAGCCATTTTGGAATTTGATAATGACATCACACTAAATGTTTCATTTACTACAAAACAATGTAGTATAATTTGTTAAATGTATACTCAATCAAAAAAGAATTCTGTAATTAACCACACCATTTAGTGGGAGGTGTGTATGCAGTAATATCACAAGTTGCACAACTGTTTGCTGTCAATGGACAATTACTGTGACCACCCCATGAAACAAAAATATTTTAACATGCATGCTTTCTCTTTTGATTGAGTGTATGTTACAACTTGTCATTCCATAAACAATGTTATTTTGCCTGTGCTTTGTCTTCTGAAATAATTTTTGAAAGACATAATGGCTATAGTGGCTATCCTCATAAAAATGAAACTAAAACCTTATGAGAACTCTTGATTGCATATATATGTTAACTGTTTTAAAGAGTGTGGTTTATTACTAAAATATGTTAAATTATTTCACACCTATGACTTTATATTTTGACAGTATAATTACATCTATCAATGTCCATCTCTTAGCATGTTAAAATATATTTTAAAATGTATGACATTTTAAAGTTGCTTGGATTGTTGTTAGAAACAGGAGTGACTAGATTAATCCTTCTGAAATCTATTTTTGATGAGACTTTAATTCTGCATAATTTTTTATTTTTTTTATTTATTCTTTTCTGTTATTATTTTATTTTTTGCTCCTTGCCTTTTCTAACACATGGCTTAATCCATAATCAAATCATCTCCACAAATAAAGTCACATTTCTATTTATTATCCAAGTGGGCACTCATAACTGGGAATTATATTTCATAATTTCTCAGTGACCATTATTATACATTGGTTTAACAAAGCATTTCATTGGGTCTCTCTGGCCTTTATGACCAATAAGCTTGACTACTAAATATGATATTATAATTTTGTAAAAGTGCAAATGACGTCATTAAAACTAGAAAAGTACAATGTAACATTATCCATGATACTATACAGTAGGATAGTGTTTCTCTAAACTGTTGTGCAAGTAGAAAGTTTAAAGAATAGTATGATTAAAATTGTTTGGGGTAATAAATAGAATATTAAACTGGTCACCATTTATTATCAGATTTATGTCCTGTGACAAAGAAATTAAGTGTGAGCTCATAAGACTTTTATTTCCAGTGTATTTAGTCTACACCACTGATAGTTTTGCTTGCAGAAAAGCATAAGTTTTCTTGTTATTAAGACAGTTTGTGAACAGATAATACTTGGTTTTATTACTGAAGTACATGTATATGTAGATATACTGTAAATCACAATTTTGTGGAAATTTAATATACTGTTTATCACATTAAAATAATGTCATAGTAACTAAATATATCCTCTGTGCACCTATTGTCAACTGTAATAATAATGAGTCCTAATATTGAACATATATTACCATGAGCACAAAAACTATGTAAAGTTTGAAGACTAATATATAAATTATTTTGTCTTCCATTATCAACGAACCTTATGGAGCCTATACGTATAACAAGTTGTAGGAATAGTTGTAATCTTCATGATGTTATAATTTTTCAATAATTAGCCCAGTGCTCATAAAACAAGGCTCAAACTAAAGTCAAGACTTTAATGTTAACATAATTCTATTTGTATAGCATTGTCATGATGTTATAGGTTTGAGCTTTTAAATCCCGACTGGAAATGTTTTATAAGCATAGGTTGTAAGGATAATACAAGACAGGACATCTTCTAGAACGCCACCTTACAATGCCATATTCAGAAACATATATTTGTATGTACTGGATGAATGTTTTGTCATTGAGTGTATAAAAATACAATAGAGAACATTTTGATAAAAAAATAATAATCTTATAGAAAAAAACATATTAAAACATTGACAAAGCTTTTTTCATATGCATGAGAAGTCTTCCAATTCATGTGATGGCAATTTTAGATGGAGGAAGTTTTATCACATACTCTTATGTACATGTATTGGCATGACTATTGACAATCATCTCTAAGGGCTGCTTTCCATTAATGTGACACCATTTCCATATATGTGATTCTGTGCACGGGCATTCAGTGCGCTGAAAAAAAAGTTAATCGATGAGCAATTTTTCAGTGCACGTTTTTCTGCTCAGTGACATCATAACATGGAAATTGATATTTATTTCACTAGATAAGTTAATTATTAAACAAATATTGCGAAAAATGAATGAAAAATGGATGTGAAGAAGGTGATAAAGTTAAGCATCGATCAATAAGAGATTCATGGCATATTTCAGAATTAATTTCCCAATGCCTTGACAAGGTAGTAAAATGCCCTGCTTTGTGTTTTTTTGGTAAAATTTTGTGTACTCTGTACCTATGACCGGGTGCTGAGGTGTCGCCATTCATTGGTACTGCATCATATGAATACGTTGGGCATTGTTTCTGTATAAATAGAACAGCAAAACAAATTCCGTAATGGAATATATGTTTTTTCTTCTAGTTAAGTAGTGCAATGACATCACATTGTGTATAGGAATCTGGTTGTGAAAACGCAGATATCGAAATGCACAATTCCACATGTGGAAAGCGAAGCGGAAACACATGCAAAATCACATTAATGGAAAGCGGCCCTAACTCAAATACAGTGTATCTAGAGTTTTGTTAGCATGTGTCCCATTATGGAAGAACTTTATATTAAATGGCCAGGTCTATAAAAGGCATTTAAAACATGTATTATAATTCATTTGTTCTTTTTTCATCCTGTATATACATACATTTGGGGACACTTGTATTCAGGTTTGTCTCAACAAGACCATATTGGTTTCATTTCATTTTAAAATGGCAAACGAAACAGGAAATGTTGTTATAGAAATTTTAAAGGTATAACATACATGTAGGGTGTCCAATAATTTAACATATTTTAGTCATTAACCACCTCAACCAACCACACTGTTACTTAAATGTAAATATTGTTCTGCTGTCGAGAGTTTTCTTTAAATAAACTGCTTTTACAAGGAGTGCCACCATTCAGACCAAAAATGATGTCATGCCAAAATTAATGTGTCAAATACAAGTTCATCACATTGTATAACCATAAAGTAGTTGTCATCAAGGTTGACAATCACTTACAGGAAGTTGGGAAGACAGCTGAGGGGGGGGATGGCTTCATGGAAGTGAGGGGAAAAGCCAGGGGATGAAATGGGGGCTTACTGGAAGCAGGGGGACAAAGCAGGGGTGGGTGGTTGGAGGAATGCCCCTTCCAATTTTTGAAAATTCAAGTTTTTTGAAATGCCCTTTCTGGCTAAAACCTTCAAACAAAAATAGTTCAGTGTGTACTTCGGAATATTTGCACTAGGACCACATGGCTAAGTGTTACATTGATATCATAAAGAGAAATACTGGAAAAGATTATTATTTAGGCATTTTATTTCAATTTTTAGAAACAAAACGTGGGGGAGGGGGCATAATTACATAGGAATCCCCCCTGTGCAAAAACAGTGGGGGGGAGGGGGTCACGCCCATGGATTTTAACATGTTCTATTTAAAGTACATGATGTCAACATGTTGAACGTTTGCCAGCTCATGTTTGGCAGTAACGTTGTAACTTACAGTTCTCTGGTTTAATCTCTTGATTACTCATTTTGTAAGAAGTTATGAAACATTATTTTCTTGTTACGTATATTCAATACTTGAGGTAATAAATCTATTTAATTTTCTTATGTTGTTGGCCATTTGCATAATTACCGAGTGCTATTATTAACTTATAAATATTATGACAAATTTAACACGTGAAATTACGTATCAACCATAAACTTAAATTTAGAAAATAACTCGGGAAAGTTCTGAAGATAAAAATAAATTGTGATCCTTAAGAAGCTGACCATATTTTTATTTTTATTATTTTTAAAAATATTTTTTTTCATTATCAAAAATTGGTAGATAATTATAAAAAAAAAAAATTAAAAATAAATAAATAATAATAAAATAAAAATAAAAAAATAGGACTAAATAAAAATGTCCTAGGACTAAAACTAAATGAGTATATATGGTATAATACAAATTGTCCAATAATTTAACAGTTTTAAGTAATAAGAAACACAGATACAACCAATTTAAAAATTAGGGTAATAATTTTTTTTTTTTATACAACCTAATATTTGAAAAACAAGTCATAATATTATGTTCAAAAATCAAGTTTCAGGTTTTGTTTTTTTGAGGAATGCCACTTGGTCATTCTAAATTAAAACATTATTTGTGAGACAGTTTTTCTAAGAATATATTTAACTGTTGGGGCTCAGTGGGGGATACATGACCTATGTGGATTTGTTCCAGTTATTTTGGGTATTATAAATATATGATTTAAACTAGAATGTTTTTTTGTTTTTTTAATTTCTCAAATTTATATCAAGTTAAATTTAACACGAATTATGTATATATGGTAAAGCAAAAACAGTGTTTTTCACAGATCTGCTACCATGCTTGTAAAACATGTTACATAAATTCTGCACATTAATAGATATATATTAACCCATTAATATCCTATTAACCTAAATTTTTACATATTGTGAGAAACAAAATAGAAACAAATCATATTTTACCTAAGTCGGAACAGTTTAAACAAGTATTATAAGTTTTAGAACGATAGTGTTGATTACGTTTAAGTCAGAGGTATTTGGCATTTGGCCTACTGTACATCTTTTATATCAACCCCACATTAAGTTTCAGTGATCAAGTCTGTTCATTATATTTGTACCAAATGTCAAATGTACAAAAAAGTGCAGCGATCTTGATCAAGAAATGGGATTAATGATGTCAAGTATCTCCGTGTTAATCATTTTCAGTGAAATATGATTGCTATTTCTTTGAGTTTGCAATCACAGCACATGAATCGTGCTTCCAGACAAGAAAATGCTAAATTATTGGACACTGTGATAAGGTCATACTTTATTTCTTTAAAAAGTGAACAAAAATTTGCTATAATTAAAAAAAAAAAATTATAAGTGTACAAAAATTTGATATAATTAAAAAAAATAAAAATTAAATGGTATATTTTAAAATATTTTGTTTGACAACTATAAACGCTATTTAATGGCTGCTTAAAAATACTGGAAGTATAAAGATACGTCTTAAAAATTCCCAGAACTGTAGATACATCTAGACGCCATAAAAACGTCCAAAGGATCTACACTGTCGATTCAGTCTTGCGTGATCCTTTGCACGTTCGTAAAATTTGTCTCATCATGAAGACAATATCATAATGGGGTGAGTTAGTAAAATTATCTTCCCATAGATGGCGCATACGTGACAATGACAATTCCGGACTCGATAACGCTAAACGACTGGAAGAAAAAACACAGAAATGGGTGGCACTTTATAGAGCTTAGAACAAAAGTCTTGCTTTGGACTGGCACTGTGTCCACACTCAACCATTCAGCCTCAATTTTTTTTTTTTTACCTTATGTAACCAATTATCTGCTATTAATTCGAAAGAAAAAAAAAAACAGCATTAAAAATTACGTTGTACTTTTGGAGATAGAATTTTAATTGACTGAACCTCGATAACTTAAATCCCTCCCATCAAACTACGTCATCAGATGACGTCATTCTCTAAATGTTTGCTAGTCCAAAACGGACGGACTGCTTATTGATTGGCATCCCGTCCAATGTGGGCTATATACCCGCTATAGAGCAACGTCCTGCAATTTTCTGGCTACAAATGTTTCAGATTCCGACCAAAACATTACAAGAAATATCTAGATATACAATAAAATTGCTAACTTACGCGCTTATTACATTAATTTTCACAGTAAATCCCACAATATCCACTAATTTCGCCTTCAGCCGCAGACAGATTTGTAAAAAATGGCGTTCGAACAAATACGTCATAAATACGAAACTTTCAGGAGATGTAAGGGGAGGAATGGGAAATGAAGGGAGGGATTGTTGGCAGGTTGGAAGAGTGGCGGTTGGTGCTGTAGATAAAATAGTAATCTATTACATTATGACTGGTTTATTTTATTTTATTTTATGTTTTAATGACTCCACATAGCTAGCGGATGAACTGAAAGTTTCGTATTTGTGACGTATTTGTTCGACCGTCATGTTGTTTTTAATGTGTCAGCTGTTGTAGGTGAAAATCAGTAGATATTGTGAGATTTACTGTGAAATGGGATGTA
>JAULBS010138102.1:0-12902 GCA_032355785.1 Symmetromphalus regularis | reverse complement strand
CAAGGGATCTTTTATATGCACTATCCCACAGACAGAATAGCACATACCACGGCCTTTGTTAAATCAGTTGTGGACCAGTGGTCGGTGTAAGTTGTATACACCTACCCATTGAGCCTGGGTTGGAGCCGATACTGAGATTTAAAATCCCATGCCTCGATGGAGATTTGATCCCAGTACCTACCAGCCACGAGTGCGATAACTTGACCACACCGCCACGGAGGCTGACTCATACTTGAAACTGCCACTGTTTGACATCCAATAGCCAATGATTAATAAATAATGTCTAGTGGACCCAAAAGGAATTTTTTTTAAATAAATCATTATTGATCTATCAATGGCCTTGGTTTGTAATGTCTAAGTAAAATTCAGTTGAAAGATCCAATTACAAAACACATTTGTGATGGCAGTTTGATCTACTAATTAAACTCTATTCTGAGAAACAGACGAATTTGTTGTGCAAGGCAGTATTTGAAGATTAATTGGATATAAGCGTGAAGATAGTTATTCGTCATCACTGTCCCCCTCCTAATATCACTGTCCTCCTAATCAATGGGAATTTGACTGGAGACAGATTTGCAACATCGGAAAGTGTTAAAAACCATACACAATACAGTACAGTCCACCCTGCTCAACCAACCACCCGTTCAACAACCAGAACTCTTTAATAAGTGGACATATTTTTATTCTTCTAATCAGCATTAGCGGATTCAGATGGGGGAGGTGGGGGGGACCAAGGTGTTCTTTCGTCATTTAAAAAATATATTTATATATATATATTGCAAGTGGAAGGACATGAAAATTAACAATTGTTTCCCCACTTCTATTCACCCATCACATTTGGAAGCCCCGCCCCATTCCACCTTTCTGAAATCCTGCATCCGCGCCTGATCAGTGTATCTAGTTTAAAATGACTTATTAAGCCAACCACCTATAGTTAGGGTCACTTTTTATACACCTTTTAGTGGCCGGTTTGACTGTGCGCAACATCTGGCCCCAATATCGGGCTTAACCTTTTCTTGTCTAGAGGGAAAAGAGCTGATATTTTATTTGACCCGTCTGGCATCAATTGCATACATTCTCCAACAGTTTCTGTTTGATGTCCTACTCACGATTTCTCTAGGTAAACAGATTTTTATTAACAGGAGATATTTTGGGACCAGGGCTAGATTTATAAAGGGGCTATTGCCCCGGGCCTCCCTGCCAGACTAAGGATTTCCTTTATTTAAAAATGTAATAATTATAAAATTTGTTCTATTCATTAATTTTAGTTTATTAAAATAAAAATTTGTCATGTAATTTAATTTCTATGTTGGGGGGCCCCTGAACCTGAAGTGCCTTGAGCCCTCTTAAGGACTAAGGGCCGATTTCTTGTCGACAGTTTAACCTCGATTCTTAGTTTAAACTGCGTCCATACGTCTAAAAGAATGGGTTGCACTGTAGATCATGGCTGAACCGTCAACGAGAAACTGGGCCTAAATCTTGCCCAGTTCGGGATGCGTTTATTAAAATATATTTGGCCACACTATTCAGTGAAATTTACTGGAATAGTCATTAGCAAATAACTACATTACATTTAAATATGACTTAATATGACTTAATACAAATATAGTTTTGAACTAGTACTATGTAAAGCCTTTATTGGACTTTCAAGCTGGAGACAGTGGTTCAAACCCGTAGGAGGCTGTCTGGCACTTGACTGTGTCATAATAACCAAATGTTTGACATCCAATAATTGATAATTAACAAATCAATGTGTTCGAGTCCTAATATATATATATATTAAAAAAGAAGTAAAACCTTTGTTCTGTTTTGATGAGAGTTTTACGGTCAAAACGTATCGTTGCCATTTGATCCTAATGCCATCCATTTAAATAAAAAAAAGTCGATGACTAAAAAGTAGTTTATTTCCAATCATAAAACTAACGCTAAGTACAGCTTGTATATACTATATAAATTTTAAACAGAAGCTAACGACAAAATAAATAACAGTAAAACCACAACCGCACATAAAAGATATGTATTGCATGCATTCGCAGATTGACTCAGATGGCAAAGCGAATTTCGCACTGCCTCCACGAGTTGCTATTAAAAATGCATAAGATATGACAAATTCCGTTGAACGGTAATACTGAAACAAAACTGTTCATTTCGTAGAAATGGTAGCATCCCAGTGTTATTGTTTAAAGATATTTGTTACAAGTGACGGAATCATTCTGAGATATTCCATGTTTTTCTTCATTTGTGTTTTAGTAGCACTACTTCTGTAGAAAGATATGTAGGCCATTTCTTTACATCTAGGAGATGATCCAAGGAATGGTTGCGAGGTTCGCATGGTCTGTTTTTATTCAAAACTTTTTTTGGCACTTTAAATATATTAAATGCTCCAGTTATACCACTGTTCTGTCTGTATATTGTTACATCCTTTTGTCCATACAGTAAGCACTATGGTAAGATGTTTCAGAACCGTCTTTTACTGTACGTAATCCTAGAAAGCTCCTTTTTGGAAAACTTTCACAAGATGGCTCTGACCCATCTTGTAATAGTGTTTATTGGATGATTATAAATGATCCACCAATGATCAATTGTATTGCTTAGTTTTTCATCAAATTTCCTATAGACATTTTTTTAATTCTTGAAGAAAGAAATTGCAAAAACAAGGCAAGAAAATTAAATTAAATTTTAAATTACCGTATTTTTTTAATTATTAGCGATTAGTGAAAAAAAAATCTTAAGAATGAAGGAATCTGAAAACGAATTGAAAATAGCTAATTTTTTATTTAAAAAATAAATTAATTAATTAAAGTACTTAGTATGGTATTAACAACGTCTAAAAACTGAATTTCTCTTGAAAGCGATTGAATGGGGCAGTGTGAGATCCATGGACGGAAAAACTGCTAAATATCTAGAATATATATACTGGTACTAGACAATGCCGTGATATCCATAAGGCTGACTAGGGTGAAGCCTAGGGGCCCCCGCAAGTATTAGGGACATGTCAAATGTTTTTACTGAGGAACTGTTACCAGATAGGGACCCGAAGTACCTCAAAGCCTAGGGGCCCGTCCATGGGTTAATGCGGTACTGGTGCTACATTGCTATAGTATTTGTTAATATATATACTCATAGACATACACATTGCATATCAACTTCATATTATAATATAAACATATTATAATATAAACATATTATAATATAAATACACTGTACATGTATACGCATAGCGTATTTTCAAATAAATAAAATAGATACTTCACAAGTCAAAACTAAACATGCGGTGTTTAAGACAGCGCATACATTTCCATTAATATTTTTAAAATTCTATCTAAAATGCTATTATACACTTTGAAACGAGTTACTCCTAGAATGTCGAAGGCCTAAAAATAATTAGGTTTCTGGGGAAATGCTGTAAAAAGTATAGTACATTTAAATTGTTATTATAGATATATATATACTCAACTAAAAAAGAAAGTTGCATGTTAAAATAGTTTTGTGGTCACAGTAATTGTCCACTGGCAGCAAACACGTGCGCAACTTGTGATAATATTATTGCACACACAAACACCTCCTCCTAAATGGTATGGTTATCTAATTCCAGAATTTCTGCAAGAATGTCGTCTGGTTTATGAAATAAATGACTATTGATTACATTCGTACATACTTTTTGGTTGAGTATACCTACTGCCAATTTTAGTCATTATTTTTTATTTAGAAGGCACTTGTTTGTCCTTTTGAACGCGTTGGTGTTTTAATGTATCACTTCTCGTGATGTGGAGTAGGTAGTTTTTGTTAAAGTCACTATGAAATGAGTTATTAATATCGTGTCAAACTCATGTGTATCTATCATTTTGTCAAAGAGGATGTTGAAAATAGACATGCACAAATGAGCGGGCGTCTAATTAAGCCTACAATAAAGTAAGTGATATTTCATTATGGCGTCAAACTCTTCGTAATATACACCTGTAAAAAAGCGCTATTCTTATTCTAGCTTGTTATTTATAAAAGAAACATTTGTAGTTAAAATATTTATCCTATATATATCTGTACCACCTGATATATTAGAACAATTGGTAGCCGAAAAAAGTGTTTCATGATCAAACTCATCAAAAACGACTAAACGAATTCTGTTATCACCCTTAATTTGACTGATACTTGGAATTTTATACCCTTCATTAAAAGGAAAACACGTTTGAACTGATTTCTCAAAATAGACCTAGTTCAATGAAATGACAATAAAATCATTAATTCTGAATCTTTTTTTTTTAAATCTGGTTTGTTGCATATTGCTGAGAGAAGACCATGGAAACAAAAGCAATGAAAGGCAACAGAGTCTTGCAAAATCATGAGATGAGATCTTTGTGGTTTGGGTCATCAGCCGCTGGATCCCCACGGATTTACTTTCTTCATCTGAGGATAGCTTTATGTTGGATGATGCCACTGTATGCTAACATATAGTTTTAAAGAGAACATTCTACGCTACAGAATGGTGCCTCATTTATAACTTTTGGTCTCCAACTTTTTGGAGAAAATCTAATTTCAGTGATGAAAAAAATTTCATCGTAAAACGATCCCCCAAATACAAGCAGTGAAGTTGTGACATGGAACCATTCAATAGTCGAAATACACAACACCCGAAACATTTTGTTTGATGCATAATTATAACTTAAATCAAGTTTGATTAAAACTTGTAAAATCGTGTTTAAACATGTACCTCGTAAGTAGTCAAATGATCAGAAAATTACAAAACTGGAAATCTCAATTATAATTATTTGTAAATTCCATTTGATTATCTTTAACCAGTATTTCCAGCATACAGCCATTAAGTAACTGGCAGTATGGTCTCCCCACCCCACCCAACCCCCACACTGGTTATCATTCTTCTTGTCTATAATAGTGAAAATAATTTTCTGTTTTGTAATACATCATTTTTAAGATAAAAGAACAAAAAACTAATTCAATAATGTTTTCATAATTATTATAAATTAAAATATTATTTGCTAGCACTTAATATTCGTAGTTTTATATATTAGTGTTAATAGCAGCATAGTATAGTTACAATTTGTTACAAAAATACAAATACAACTACACTCTTCTTAGAAATTGGACAGTTTTAGTATCAACTGAAATCAAGTTAATTTAATTTTTAAATCTATTCATCTGAAATGAGATAGCCCACAAAAAGTCATTTCAGATAAGATTACAATATTAGATATTAACATAATAGTATAATTTATTTATAAATGTAATTAAATATTTAATAAATAATTAAAACATTTCAGAATTGTATTGTACCTTCAACTAAATAGTGTATTGCGTTAGAAACATGTTCTTCAATTCATTCTTTCTGGCAAGCTGAAAACTCATCATATAAGTTAAAGTCGTCTAAACTCTATATACAAACAAAAGCAAGCTATTTTTAAAGGTCTTCAGTAACGTAGCTTTGTAAAGGAACTTTACACAGATGTAAATCTCTGTTTATGAAGTTGATAGAGCAAAACGTTGTAGACAAGACTTGTTGCGAACTATAGCATGATATCTGTGATATTACGTCACATTAGCGACCACATCAAAAAGTGGGTAAAAAGCTTATTAAGCAAATAGTACCAGGTATGATGGTTGTTTTTGGATTTTTTTTTTTTTTACAATTTACATTCACTGTTGTAACCAGTAGTGGGTCCTGGGGGTTCGGACACCCCTTTTCTAGATGTTTTTGTTTTTTACATATATGTTCTAAGTGGAAGGACGTGAAAAATAACAATTTTTCTCCAGTCCTATTCACCCATCACATTTGGACCCCCTCCCTTTCAGAAATCCTGTATCCGTGTCTGGTAACTGTACATAAATGTAACTAAATATAACTAAAATTTTGTTTCTCGGCTTCAGTTTTGTTTTCTGACGCCATTTGCAATTTACTGCAAATTTCTTGCTGGCTGGTTTAACTCAGTTGCATACAACATTCGTATAAATTAAGACAAGTGTTATTCCCGGCAACATTCAAGCTGTAACGAGGAAACATGTTTCACGTTTGAAATCGAGGCGCTTTGTAACAGTACGAGATAACATTGAATTTGTACCCTGTAGCTCTCGTTAAAAAAACAAACATGTTTGTTCATCTGACGGTGTATTGAGAGTAAAATGTTTATACAGAGGCTATGTATAATTGTTATCATCGGGTGTAATGGTGTTGAACAATTAATTCCAGTAATGTACTGTGCTAATAAACGCAAGCTGTTGTGAATTACGCGTTCAATGGGTATTAATTAAATGACTGTAAACTTTCTGCCATCGCCCGTTTTTTCACCTATTTTATAAGTAAGGAAAGTTCCATCCTTTGTTTTTATAGTCTACGCCAGATTGTGGATTGTTTAAATGTCAGAACAGCACTGCTGTCCAAAATAGAACGGAATCGCAGGAAAACGAGTTGCGTATGGCATCCATGGCTAGCTGATCACGTAAGCAATGGCCAAAACATACACCAACTGAAACGTGGTCTGAAAGCACTTTAAAAAAAAAACCTGTTTCTAACATCCTTCCCTTTTTACAGTAAACACCACTATATCTGAACCCAGTTATGTAAACCGTGTCTTCCTTTTGTACCCCTACTATGAACAATAAATATTTCAACATCAAATGATGACATGTTGGCATTTCCATACCAATGACTGATCCAAGCTTTCTGGAAAGACGTGGGCGTAAGATATATTTTACTGTTATAAAAATCCACTGGTTAGGGTCTGTGTTTATACAGCTTCATTGTACAGCTGTAAAACTTAAAGACAATGTAAACGTTAACGCCATACAAATTAGTTCAAGTTTTAAGCAGTTCAGAATCAGAGTCAAAATGATTTTCAAGAGGCCATGTTTTAGACAAATTGTGTGAAGGTGGGTCAGAAGGCACGGAATTCAGCCGTTGTATTTTAGCATAAATCATAGCTTGGTAGGGCCTAGGAATTTTATCTGTACTGGCTCAGGTATTTCCAAGAAATGAGACTTGGTCAAGGTTATTGTTAATAATTTATAATTTAGCGTCCTAATCACAGCAAGATGTTTCTAAGCACCACTTCTGTGGTTACACGTTCTGACTTAAGACTAAAATATGGACTTTAGAAAACAATAATTAATTTGCCTCATACTCACATTGCACATTTGGCAACTCGGTTGCTGTTGAAAATAATAAATACGTGGTGTTATAAATGTGTATAAAATAGTAATTATGTAACGGTAACTTGTAACTTGTAAGACAATATCTAACCTACTATTTATATTTTATAATATAATGATATTGTGATACATAAAATCTCGTCTGTAGTATTGAGTTGAATTTCAAAAAAATATTCTTGAACGTTTTATTTTCAAATTTTGCTTCACTTTTCTCAAAAGTCTTTCCTATATTATTATTAGTAGTAATTTTATTTAATTGATGTTTGTTTTTTTTGTTGTAGTTTTATTTGCAATCGTAGAACTTGGTCATCGTTATTTGAATTTGAATTTTATTATCCTAACAAAACGCAGTCTATTATTTAGACTCCTCGTGCTAGATAGCTACCCGCGTATTATATTGCCGGATACATCGTGCGCTGTGGATCTGCCTGGGTGTACATTTTTGTATTAATTAACACTGCGGAGTAATTTTAAGAAATCTAAAGGTTAAAAGTTCACAAGGAAGTCGGAAGTGAAGACTTCTGGTTTAAATGACGTGAACAACACGTAACAAATACACACTTTGGCACCACGCAGAATACAGGGAAGAAGGAAGTGATCTTTATAAGTGATGGAATATGATTCTGCTTATTGTCTAAAGGTACTTGTTGCAGTTCATAAGAATATATTTTATCCATTTTATGAAGGTCATATTCTCACCAATACAAGGCACTACAAATTTTATGTATTTCTTTATTTCTTCTTTCTTTTGTTTCTTTTAATCTTCATAATTCTTTTTAAATCTCCTTGCTAATATCTTGGAACTTTTAATCCATATATACAACGTAACTCCTAACAAAAATCAGGCTTATATTCCGAACACGCCGCCTATTGAACTACAAGAACACGCCATCGTCCCGTAATTTCACGCCATGCACAACGCATCACTGGTTGAGTAATTCAACGTATATGGAATTATCCGTGAATATCCAATCCCAAAACAGACAAATCGCCAGGTACAGTCGGATGTCATCGCTTATTCCGTAGCTTCCGATACCATCTTTGAAGCAGGTTTGGGTGGAACGTCTGGTACCTTTTTCAGTTCTTCAAGTTGTTGAACGGGTTTTGGTTGATCCGGTTTCTTGGCTATTTCTCTTGGTTTTTTCACCGGTTCAGGTAGCGTTTTTACCTGTTCTGTTGTCGGCTTTTTGGGCGGCTCTGGAGCAGGCTTTTTGGCCGGTTCTGGAGCTTTCTTTGGTGTTTCCATTGGCTTTGTTGGCTGTTGGGGAATTTTGGACTGTTTCACGTCTGCTGGTTTTTCAGTAGTAGTATCACGTGACCTTACCTCTTGGCCGTTTGTTTTCTCGGGTACGACAACTTCCTCGTCTTGATCCATTTCTGAATCGAGACCACAGAGGTGTAAACTTTTGTTCCATAAATCTTTGCTCAGCTGCTTGTCGCGACCTTTGTCTTTTATTTTAATACTTTTGCAGTTATAGAATAGCTTGCCTGACTGATCCCTCATGCCATCTTTACACGCACAGTAGACGATGGTCTGGCAGCCAGCGGGTGGATCTTTGAAGAGTATCCTGCCCATGGCCCGAAGAAGCTGACCCGTTAATCCAGGCCAGTTGCGCAATAGTTCTGTGGATACGGCACCTACAATAATAAAATATAATTATTATTATTCATAACATTATATACTTGACTACCGCGAACCAACTATGCATTTTTGGAGATGTTTCGTCTGTTTTAACCTAAATAATTATTATTCATAATATTTTGCCCACGATTTACATACCCATTTATCCTTTTATTTCCTTTCCAAAACTGTTTACCTTTTTGTCTTAGAGGAAACAATATATTGCTAGAAACGTATATGCTGTGCCATTGGTTGGGTCTTTCAGAATGGACTAATGGACATAACACTTTAATAAAGGAGATAATTGTGTAACAGTTGAAACTGTTGTGTTTTTCATGACCAAAGCATGACATTTGGTACACAGTTAAAGGATATTTTGGTAAAGTATTTGTTACAGAGTCATTACAAACGTGTCATGTGACAACAGTGACGGTCATTTTCCAAAATGGCTTCCATTTGGCTACTATTTTACCTTGTAGATTTTATTTTATTTAGAGATTAAATCCACTGTTGGTTTGTAAACTTTATTTATTTTACTGATTAAATTTTAGTTGATATAAAATACCATGCAAATTAGCAACACAGATTATCTTGCTTTATAGGGCTGTATCATGGCAGAATAATGGATGAAAAACATACAGATAATTGTGCTCAGACTAAAGGCTTATTTAACCTTACGATTTGATAAACTAATCGAAGTTGATTCGGCAACAGCAAAACGTATTAGACCACACTCATTATCATAGGTGTATAACTGTCCATTTGTATATTGTAACCCTTCACTATTCTGTTACGTATACATGGGGATATGCAACTGGGAGTGAAATGACTGGACCTAAACAAGAATACAGACACCTTAGATCTGGTATGGATATTGTGTCCATGTAGGTTTATGTTTCCCTTTTTATAGTAAGGACATGTATATCCACCCCAATTCATTTTATGTCAATGCGAAGTAATGCCCATTAAACAATACATGTGAAATAATTATAATTTAGTATTTAAGATTCATTGTCGTAGTGTTACAATTTATTGCTCAATTAATTTGCTGCATCGCAATCAGTATATTGAACAATCAAGACACGCTGTGTTTTACTGCTCTATCTCCTCCAGCCATAGACGAGGTTCCTCAACAAGGAACTTTTAACTATTGCCTGGAGCACAAGTGCGTAATACGTACACATTCATTAACAATTCTACCAAAACTAGCCATTTCAGCAATGTTACACAATATACGTAATTTTTCACTCATAAAGATACTGATTCTGATATATTTATGTTTTCTCCTGAAATTTAATTTAGAAACTATAAAACCGACTGATACACAGTCTCAATGAATAATGCTTCTGTAAAATACCATGATGATGGACTCGACTATGAACTCAGTAGTTCCAGTCCTGATATGCCTGACTTATCAAGAGTTTGAAAAATCGTTTGTAAATCTAAACTCAAGATTAATTAGCACTAATCCAAATGATTCCTACTCTAAATGAAATATACTGTAAAACAAGGATACAGTAAATATAAGATGTGGATGTTGTAATTGTTTCAGTGGGTCGACTGTGTTGCTGTAAACAGCTTCGCTAATTAGTGTTTATGTGATGATCAGATAACTTTGTCTTTACCAGTGTTTTCACCAAGTATCTGATCTAAACAGAATCAGATTTTAACCTGCAAAATACTCCAAAAAAAACCATCCAACTCTCACCAGACCTCCTGATTAATATGTTTACGGGTGTAGTAGGTTTGAATCAAGATACACTTAAAATCAATCACATCCCAGCTACTCCATTGCCACTAGTCAGCACAAAAATGGAAACCAGAGACATGGTCACAGAAACAAAAACCCAGCAGCAGAAAACAAAGAAGACGAATGAGGAGAGGAGTAGGAAGAGGAAAAAAAAGAAGACGAAACGTACCAGGATGAACTGCCATGCTGATGACGCAGTCTATGTAGAAGCGGCGATGATACTCGAACGTGAAGAGCATGTTGGCGAGTTTACTGCGGGCGTACGCGGAATAAATGTCGTAACCTTTGGCCATAGATAGATCATCAAGATCTAGTTTTCCTTGCAGGTAGGCGTCAGACGCTACGTTGATGATGCGGCTGGGCGCACACTTCCGTAGAATGTCTTTCAGTAGCCAGGTCAGGTAGAAGTGGCCGAGGTGGTTGACGCCGAAACTTCGCTCAATGCCGTTGTCTGTAGACTTCTTCGGCCCCATGTATGCTGAAAGAAAAATAGTGACGAACTGAAATCAAAACGATCAAATGTACATTTATTTCAAGGAACGAGGGAAGGTATTTGGAAAAAGTGTATTTTCAATAGCCTAAATTAAGACAAATTCAGCAAAATTAATAATGTTAACACATCACTTTCCATTGATTTTCTTTCCACAGATGGACATACACTTTAAAAGAAACAATCTAAAGTGCATATATCATATCATATCATTGATTTAAAACATTCATCTGTGAATTGTTTTAAACGGACTTTGGTCTCCACACAAAAACCGTATAGTAACAAGAATGGATATTGCCAGGAAGACAAAGCACTAACTTATGTTATTGAAGGATAACGTGTATTTGGTCTTGGTATACCTGCATTATTGATGAGGACATGCAGGTGTTTTTCCTTGCTCAGAAAGTCCTCGACGAACTCCCGGACAGACACGAGACTGGCAAGATTCAGATGGTGCGCGAACACATTGGGGTTCCTAGTCTTCTTAATGATGTTCCTAGCCACCGCCTCACCCTTGTGCCGGTCCCTCACAGCAAGTATGATTCGTCCACCCCGCTTAGCCAACTCCAGGGCTGTAGCCTTCCCAATGCCGGTGTTTGCACCTGAAATATTGAAAACGTATATGTACAGTGAATTAAAGCCACTATCTAGAATAACCAGATAAGTTTTAACCTGCCGTGTGTTCAGGCCAGGCTATCCTTCGGGGGCCCTATGTAGAGATTTCACTGGAACTTAATGTTCTCATTCGGTTTAACATTTAGTGCAAATTTTAGTCTAGCGAGCTAGCTATTTGGTGCAGAAAAAAGCTTGATTACAAGAGGAAAGCGGGAAATGCGATATCTCAGAAACACCTGGCGATGAGAAGGGATACAATTGTGTTACGTTCAGGACTAAATACAGAGGGGGTTAATTATTTATAAACAAGACCATATTTTGCCTTGTTGTGTAGTTAAATCTGCTATAAAAGCTATAGAAATAGAACAGCTACATGTTCATTAAATACCATTCACATACGTACTGTAAAAAGTCATATTTTAATTGATTTGGATCATGTGTCAGGACAACGCATATTTGTGTACTTAGACGATATAATTATGTTTTTTTTATATAATCACCTATTAACTACTTATAATAATGCATATTCATGTGTTTAACAATACATATTTGTGAGTTTACAACTGTACGACAATTTATTTGCCTTGTGTAAAAGGTTAATCTGTTAAAACGGCTGATGACACTTCTTGTAATTATGACGAACTTCGCTTTTCTGGTTTCTTTGATGATGATGATGATGACGGCTATGATGATGATGACGATTATGATGATGATGATTGTGGTGTGATGGGGATGATGATGAACATCCAATCGACTACATATCAACTTTCTCTTCAATAAGTATTTGTCTTTTAGGTGATGCTTTTTCTAAATGTTACGTGTATGAAAATAAGTTGGAAATATCAAAAGGTATATTGACATACATACTTTTGTGATAAGATCGAGTGCAAGTACATTAACATGCACGTCAAAGAAAGTTAATAATAGAAACAAAGAATGGCAAACCGATGTTTGAGGCATACCTACTACATATTTGTGAAGAAAGAATCGTCTTAAAAACTACAGAACGAGACAAGGTAAGACAATAACAACCCGCTAAGGTCTACTAAGGTTCAGTGCGTGTAAACTATTTCCAACAAGCAAGAAAAGGAAAGTAGATCCTATTGGAAAAAAGAAAGAAAACTTTTGTATTTTGTTATCCTGCTTACTTATTTGTGAAGAGCCAATCTATACCAGTTAATTCTCTTGTTTATGAAAAATCTAAATCTAAAGTGTTTATAATAGTGGGAAAGAATCACAGTTAATGTGTGTAGCTGGGGGGGGGGGGG
>JAULBS010138091.1:0-12905 GCA_032355785.1 Symmetromphalus regularis | reverse complement strand
GGTAGATGAATATTTCTCTTTAAAATATCTTCATAGAAAGTTCAAATATACTTCCGATTTGATTATTTATGGATACAGGTACCGTAAGCTATAATAATCTAAACGTCAACATATCTCTTCAGTAACTATTTGCACTGATCTATAATTTGCTTTTGAAATATTCAACTAACCCATGGTTAGCTTAACCTTGCTTTGAACAACTTGCTCATGAATATGCCTGACACTTAATAGCCACTGAATAAAAAATGTGTTTTGGTGTCAAACAAACTATCTTTTCCTTTGTAAAGAATGAGCTAAAACACACAAATGGGTTATATCACTTCTAAAACAAATGTAATTAATCATGTTAAGCCCTTAGTTAATTCTTGTTCCATGCAGTAGTCTATAACTGATGTAACAATTGCTATAGTACATGCTGTCTGCAAGTGAAAATGTACAAGTATATAAAACTTGTTGCTAATCGAAAAGAGTAGTCTAATAAGCAACTGCGGGTTTCTTCTATACCACGTGTTGCAAATTTGTAATACCTAATAGCTGCTGTTAACAAAAAGTGTGGTGCTTCATTACCCAAACAATCGTTTCTTTTTGTTTCTACTAACAGTGATAACCAAAGTAAAACTACCAAACCACAGTTTGTGCTAGTGGTACTGACTTGAGCAATTAAATGTTTAGGTGCAGCACCAAGTCACAGTTTCAAGCAAGTCTGTGAAGTGACTTTTAAGTGCAGTTCCAAGCAACAATTTTTACTTGCAGTAATGACTTTAACAAGTATGTGAAGTGAAGTGCAGTACCAAGCAACAGTTTCAACGAGCAGTAAAGACTTTAGCATGTCTGTGAAGTGAAGTGCAGTACCAAGCAACAGTTTCAACTAGCAGTAAAGACTTAGCAAGTCTGTGAAGTGAAATGCAATACCAAGCAACAGTTTCAACTAGCAGTAAAGACTTTAGCAAGTCTGTGAAGTGAGTGTTTAATAAAAACAGCAATGTGTACTAAATCCCCTGATGTTCACTCCCATTACTGTTCACATGGCATCATGTACACCGTTCAGGAACACCAACCACCACAAATCCTCATCCCATTATTCTTCCACATGTACTTCATTTGTATTGTCCACAGCAACTCGGAGGATTGTGTGGCGACCAAAATCTCCGCTCCATAATCCCAAAGTTTGGCTTGCACTTGTGTTGTAATTAGGCTTAGTGTTTTAAAAAAACAAGCAGCACCCGGATAGTTCATGTGACAATGTTACGTATTTGATGTCGCACCACCGTGTACACATCCTTTCCTTTAATACCATCCTTGCTCAACCATGGCGCAATAAACACAGATAATGAGTCCGTGAAGCTATTATTACTGTACCAGCATGAACAAAACTTTTTTTTTAGTTTTAAAGGGTTGAAAATAATGTTTATAATTTGTTTTTCTATATATTTCAGGTCAAACTGACATCAGTGGCACAGTGGTTAAGCTGTCAGTCTCATGGCTAGTAGGTACTAGGATCAAATCTCAGTCGAGGTATTGGATTTTTAATCTCAATACCAGCTCCAACTCACGAGTGAGTGCTCTGCAAGACTCAATATGTTGATGTAAGCCACTTAACCGGCCAGTAGTCCGCATTTGGTTTATCAAAGGCTGTGGTATGTGGTTTCCTGTCTGTGGGAAACACATAAAAAAGATTGCTTGATGCTAATTGGAAACAGTAACCTATGTGGTGTAGGTCATATACAAATATTTTCCCTTTTAATTTATATTTTTTTGTGTGTGGCTATTTTTATGAAAATAAGCAAAAATATATTTCACTGGAAAAAAAAATATATTTTGAAAACAATTTGTTCCTATGAGGTGATGACTGTTGGTATGTCTTTCAGTGATTAACTTTCTTCCATAAAATGTATTGATGATTCAAATAAAAATATTCTGTTTCATCCATATTTTCAACCTTGACCTCTCCCCACAACAAACTGCTTACGCTATATTAAAAAAACACGATATATTAATAAACTGTAGAGTTTTATATGAAGAACAAAAAAATAAATTGAAAGATACAAACAGCATTGAGCACTCCTGATCCATTGTTTGAAGATTTCTACTTGAACTGTCTATTGTTGAAGAACTGCTGACTAAGTGTGTATACATTTCAGTGAAGTGTATACGTATACAATAGGTTACAGCTGCAATAGTAAGGAAATCAATCACACAGTGTAGGTGGGTAAAATGAGATAATAAAGAGGCAATATATATCTGATTACATCTACCACTCTGAAGCACTCACCTCACAATACCTTGCTTGTTGAAATAAACAACCTGTATTATGGGTTACGTTTATCAACATTTTCCATTAGTATACGCAGAGAACATGGGATGGAGGGGAGGGGGGAGAGGATATGTCAAGACATGCATACAGAATTATATTAACTAAAATGATTGAAATTCTCATTATAATGTACACATTTAGGACTGAGGAGTGAAAATTGTACTTGGTACAGATAAGAAAATATTGGTAATGGGAAATTATACTTGGTACTGATAAGAAAATATTGGTAATGGGAAATTGTATTTGGTACTGACAAGAAAATATTGGTAATGGGAAATGACCTATAATCTGTTCGTGCTACTTGGAACATGGTTTTTGAAAAAACTGCAATGTTTTGAAAACAATTTATTTCATATGGAGGTGATGACTGCTGGTATGTCTTTCAGTGATGAACTTTCTTGCACAAAATAATACCAGAGTCATAACTTACTTGGTCCCCATGATTGATTATTTTCAAGTTCTGTCTATGGTTCAGTCTATTTTCATTCGTCTTGGGAAGGTAGAAGAAGGTTACTGCAATACTGCATCACATTAAATGTGATACTAACATCGTACATTTTCACACATTAAGTCACCGCTTCTAGTCTAGAATGAAGTGCAATATTTAGTTGTGTTTTATCTGAGCAAGTGTGAAACTCTGAAGATATGCTTTATTAACAATAAAATGTATAACTTTAGACTTATTTTGTGTTGTTGTTTTAGTTTTTTTGAAAAGTATGATTTAAGAAAAAGCTTAATTTTCAAAAATGAACATAATTTTGATCATAATTTGTAAAATAATTGGGCACAATTGATAAGGGCCTAAAACGACCCCTTATTAACATAATGCTAATATTACGTTTGATAGTTACAGGGTTACTAACAGAGGTGACAGTATAAAAATATGTGACAGACCGCTACATATTTCCTGTTCACACAAGTGGTGATCACACACTGATAGCGAAATAACAAATCAATCATAACAACCAATTGATTAATGAGATTATTTTACCATTCATACACTTTATTCATACATGTATCTATTCAAAAGTACTCAAAGTGTAACATACAACAGCTTGCCAGTGGTACAATTTATATTTTAATGCTCTGATTTATTAATATTAGTATTTCATTTGGAGAAATGGCTTGTCTACATTGTAAATTTTCTAAAATGTAACTTTAAAAACCAGTTATGAATTAATGGATGGGTATGAAAGACTTTAGGTACGCCATCTGGAAAGCAGGAAACAACATGGCACAGCAGTCTCTGTAGTCGAGTGGTAGGACATCAAATTCTCAAGCTGAAGACTGTGGTTTAAAACCTGTCAGAGGCTGACTTACACTTTACAATGTCAAAATTTCCAAAGATTTGATATCCTATAGCCAATGATTAATAAATCAAAGTGCTCAAGTGGTGTCTTTAAAATCAACAAACAAAACAAAAATATGGACAAGAAATAAATCTAGTGAGAAAAATCTTTTACATTTACATGTAAGCCATCTCAAACAGACAAGAACATACCACGGGATTTTCATTAACATGTTTCATTGACTAGTACAGAAAAAAAATTAGGTAATAAAATCTTTTAAATATGTGTGGTCCTATCAGGACAGGACAAAGCCTCTTAAAATGAAACAAACTTATTGGCAGAATCAAGTGGATGATGTCGACTGATCTTGACAAGATCGCAAAAACAAGAACTCAATAATATGCTGTTATTCATCAGATTTCCCATCAATAATTTAATATCACATTTCAATTAAATTAGACAAGTTATTTGTAATTGACGACAATGGCCGGCTTCTCTAAGCAAATACAAGCTGATTTGTCAGTGCAGGACCAGCCTTTGGGCTTCCTAGATCAGCGTTGTATAATACTGTATTGAAATTTATCCATGATTACAGCCGGAGGCCAGAAATCCATTTCACATCCATATTGCAATCTGGGAGCAAACCACACAAGAAAAATATCTCAAATCACAATATCCACTCTTTTTTTCTTTTTTAATCTCTTTCTGGCCTTTCCCTCACAATTGTTCCTCATACCAGTATTTTACATTTTCAATGACAATATCAAATATTTTCGCCTAATCAATTTTAACCATTTCCTTGTATGTTTCAATCAGTTGTGCGTACATTTCAGTGAAGTGGCCACTGTGAACCACATGGAAGCAATCAATCCAAGCATGCATGCACTTGAATGAACATGCCCAATTTCATCATTTCTTTCTAACTGTAAATTTGATTCGCATATGGCCAGCTTGCCTCAGTGTACATCCACTGACTCGATGATGGCTAAGCATTTGGCAAGCAAACCAAAATGGATTTGCGAAGCAGATATATAAAACTGTAGGCTTCAGTGCCTTCACTCATGCCCCAGTGATCAAAAGGAATAGGTTCTTTTAGCAATAATAACCTGCTCTCCTAGCCTAGCATTTTCTGTGTCAGTACATCTGTGTACTAGAAAACAGGTTGTGCAGAACACAAGCGTATTAACAGCAGAGATGAAAAAAGAATGAAAAAGATAATTGGATGTCAAGCTAGTTGCTTAGAAAATTTGGTTGCCTCACTGAGTTAGTAAATTATGAATTCCAAAACATCCGATATGACCCCTCTAGAGGTCACCAAGTTGCAAAACAATAACAATACCATGTGACACCTGTTGGACTAGTATGAGTTAATCAGTGGCTATTAGGTGACTTCTACCACCACATAGGCTACTCTTTCCAAACAGCAGCAAGGGATCTTTTATATGTACTTTCTCACAAATTAAAAAAACTATAATCAGGGAAGAGAACAGGTCAGACCTAAAAATGAGGGTCACTGCGAGATAGTGAATAGCTCATTCACTTTATAGCAGAAATTACATGGTCAGATATATAGGACTACATGTTAGATGTGAATATGCTGTGAAACTTTCACCAGATGTACACACCTACCACTTAATTTTCTCAACGGATTTGGAATATTATTGACAAATGTCACAATCAACCCCCAAAGATCTGGAAACTGTCATCAGTGGGAAATTCCCATACCTAAATAATAATAATGCCACACTCAACAGCCAACTGTTTGTTGCTTTTTTGTCTGGGGGGATGGAGGTCATTAAATGAATAAATAATCATATGAATGCCATCACATTCAAGTGGAAACAAAAGTTTAACGACAACCTATTGCTTAAACAGTAACTATTAATATTAAGTGTCAAACACATCATCTACAACAGAAACCCACTACTGCCACAAAGGCTACTCAAGGTGTCATTTATATTCAGTTTCCAAAAGACAGCACATACCACATTATTTGTTAAAGCATGCACATTGGAACATAAGCAACTCAAGAGATCATTAATATATTAAAACATGTGTCCTGTGTTTTCTACAGAAGTTCATTCAGTGCTCTATGTATAAATAAGTAATTCGGGATGCATTCTTTAGTGACAGGCTATTTTTGTTAGGCTATTTTTGTTATGTTTACATTTATGTCTGATATTTTATTTCTGACAATTAAAGATACCTAAAAGGAATCATGTGTCTTACAGCAAGGTGTGTAACAGTAACACTTGTTCATCCAGGCATGGTACTGACAAAAAATGGTTTTCATGACACAATGTCTCCCCTGATGATGAGAAGTAGAATAGCTTTTACATGCATAGATGACGATGACTGCGCATATATGTAAGCTACCACACACTTCCTCTCCCTTAGTGATCATGTATGCTAGTCTGTCCTGAACGCAAGGCTGACACACACATATTTACGCATAAAGAACATAAAAAGCAAGGAATTTTTTTCTTGTTTTTATTATATTTTTTGTTTATTATTATAATTATTATTTTGTTTTTCACGGAGAAGTACGATGCCTGTCATCAAGTAAAACCAACTAGAACAACCACTGGCACTATCTACAATAGTGAAATGTTACAATAACACCGCAACATCTGCCGCCATGCCTCATAAACAATTATGCATTTGCTGTTGTACCCCTTTATGTGTCCTGACCTGATCCGAAAGATAGCAAAGACAAAAATGGTCATTGACTTCAGAGGTGACACATATAAATGATGTTAATAAATTTATTATATAGATGTTTTATTCACAAAACTAACACCTCCAATGATTCTTAATACATCACCTGTGTATCTTTATTCCCATCAGTAATAACTGTGAAAAAACCCATGAATATATTCCAGCTGTAGATGTGAATATTCATTAATCATTTATTGATGCCAAGTTAGTAATAAAACATCATAGAATTGAAAATAATAAGTCTTTTTTCTGTTTTTATAATAACACATTAATATCCTGAATCATAACATATGACACATAGATGTGATAACTCTTATCATGCATACATTTCACATTCATTTAACCGCAGTACAATCAATGGTTTTCAGTTGTCATACATCCAATTATAACTTTTCACACATAAAAGAGATTTTATGTACAAATTCTCTAAAATCATAGATTGGATGTTTGACAACTAGCACACTGACTGTCAGATCCAAACCGAATGTTTTCCAAAAGAAAATTAGAGATGTAAAACCTGATTAAAAAGCACTGTCATCATTTGAATAAACTGGTTACCATTTGCAGTACTTTAGGTGTTAATTTAACCTGCTTTAATTGTTGTTTTTATGCTCTCATTATGACAGACAAAAATCCAGAAATCTTACACACATACACACAAAACACATACATATGTGCCACATATCATGTAATCAGTACCCTTTCCATAGCCTCCAACCCTATTTTGTTGTCATACAAAGTGTGACCTTTGTGTATGTGTGTGTGTGTGTGTGTGTGCATGTGTGTGTATATTTTACATCATTTGGGAAAAGGCAAAGCTCTATGAAATGTTCCAGCCATTTTCAGCCTCTATGTGTATACAATAGACAAGACCTAAAGGTATGATTATGTTATGACTGACTGTAAATATGATGAATGAAAATAGAATATAAAATCCAGGAAACATTCTAAAATTGTGGTGGTTATTATGCCTACTCACTGTGTACAGTGTTGTGTGTAGTAACCCCCACCCTCTACACAAGAGTAAACATTGGCTATTGGGGGTTGTTGCCATGACCATATTGTCTCCATCGGTCCTAATTCATGCAATGAATCAATTACATTATTAGTATTACCAGCTATGCAAAATGATACACTAACAGAACTACAGTTTTGTTCTTGTCACAGAGCTCATTATGGCAATAGCAACTAAAATCAGGCTAATTGTACATTATTTGCATAATAATTTAAATTTTTCCATAAATTTGTGGCATTCATAAACATTGCAATGACAACTAACGAAACATGGTTACCCATACATTTACAATGCCAGTTTTAGCAAACACAGTGTCATATACTAGTAGTAGTACATACGACATATGTAAGTGCAACACACAAAATCTTTATGGCATCTACACTTAAGTGTCGTTTATACATTATTACAGACTGGGCTATTTTGAATCATAATGATATGGATAATGAAAACTTGCATGTCAAACTACCTGTGCTCGATCAATAGACTAGCACTAGACATGGGGGTCACTCACTTCGAATGTGGCCCAACCATATCAGTTATTATGCAGTCATTTGCATGTTTTGTAATGAAACAGAATACTTGAAAAATGATAAAACATGAACAACTCGTTTATATAAAATTGGTGTTGTTACCTTGTGCATAGGGAAAGTGATACGTCGCACTCGTAAATAATGATTTATGTCGGGGTATACAGTACCGACATTGACAGTCAATGTAAATTCACAGAGTGTCATACAGGTGCATACATTTACTCAGGTGCAATTGAATAATTTATGCAGCAGGGTGCAAATCCAGTTGTTTTTGTGGCTGGTCTGCGTTTATTTCTTTGAAATCAGTTTATTGTCAGTATAAGGTTGTACGAAATATATTTATAAAAAGGATTTTTGATTTTTTTAGGATCATTATGGTGTAAATAATAGGATAGTAAAAATGTATTAAAATCAATAAATGGCAAAATGAGGTCTAATCCAACATGGCAGCTATTTCAAGATTTATACAGAAAGTAATATTTTTCAAACAAATTAACTTCTTATCTTAGGGTTCTAGCACATTTTTCTTAACAAATGTTCAGGATAAGTTTTTGCAATTTTCAAAGACATTTTTTCCAAGATACCTCAACCACAATAGTCAGAAGATTAAAGGGAGGCAGATAATCGAGGTCCTTTTCTTTCTTTTTGGAACAGATAAGACAAAAATTCAAGATTTTCTCAGACTTTTACTGACAAACGTGAAATTCAAAGACATACAAGACCTTGAAAAATTATTTGTTTAAATACAGATTTTCAAGATGCGCAAGAACCCTGGTATTCTTTAACTGTCTAACAACAAGTGCAGATAGTCTTCATGGAACATGATGACAAATGACGTAGTGCCATCATGGAATTCTACATTTACAAACAACTTTAAAATAATATTTTTAATACAGTTTTGGAATTAGAAGCCTTTATTAAAGAATTATTCCTGAAATGATTTTAAGTAAAAATGTGCAATAAAAGCTGATTAAATTGACGAGTACTGTCCGATGCAGACTGAGTGACTCCTGATAGAAACCTGCTGCAATGAACATGAGAATAAAGCACAGGTGAAATGAGCACTCCAGTGAGATGAAATTGACCTGGACAAGCTGTTAAGACCAGATCACAGACATAAAGCAAGTTGTCGCTTCAATTTTCCACATCATTTGCCCCCAATATGGCCGACTGCCATCGCTCGGGGAAGAAATGTCTCTGTTCAGTAAGGCAATAGCGCTTGTAATTTATTGTACTTTGAATAGAATTGCAAGTTACCGCAGCAACAACCTTGCCTTGTCTTGTTCTGTCTTCACCGATCAGCTGATCAGATAAAACATTTAGAAATCTATCATTAAAAATTCACATTCACTAATTCAGGTGATGGGTTTTAGTGAAAACAAAGTTTGCTTAAGACTTTCTAGCAGGTTGTATATTCAGTGGCTATTAGGTTTCAAACATAGTGCTTGCAACTCAGTCTTTAGAGGAAACCAGATATTACCACATAGGCTAACTTTCCAATTAGCAACAATATATGCTTTATAGACACTTTAGCAGAGGCAGAACAGTACTTACCATGACCTTTGTTACATTAATAGTAGACTACTGGATGAATGGGAAATAGTCCATTGGGATAGAACAACACTTACTATGACCTTTGTTACATTAATAGTGGACTACGGGATGAATGGGGAATTGTCAAATGGGAAGGGGATCAATCCCTCAACCCCTCTAGTATATACTCTACTGTACAACCATTTTCCACTACTAACTTGGAATGATAACATCATAAGCAAACACCCTTAAAAGCCAAATACTATTTCCCCAAAAAGGTATATCTACAGAAAAGATTTATTAAACTTTAAACAAAGGAGTTGTTCACAGTCACCAATATTTTCCAATTTGAACAAACCATATGCTCCTGGGTAGTGGGTTTGTGGTCAATGTACAAGTTTATATTAATAATTAAAATATCAATTAAAATCTCCCTTAAAATGACCATTTTAAGCATACAAATTTTGGGGGTTAGTGATCTGAATATTTGTACACTTTGTATAAATTTGAACATGTCAAGAATTGTGACGGTCCCCTTATACAGTTAGATTAAAAGCAGAGGTTGAAACTGGTTGTTTGAGAGGCACCGCAATTACTGCCTTTATGGGGCATGACAAAAAATGTCTTAGTGCAACTATGTAATGATTATAATGAGAGACACATTATATGGAAGACACTTGACCAAATCATTTATGGTTTGAAATGGTTTGGTCAAGTGTCTTCCATATAATTGGTGTTGGGGTATGATGGGTAGGAATCAAACTTGATGCCCAGAAGCATATTCTACAGAACTGCAGAGTCACTGTTTATGTGCAGGGCTAGCTCTGCCACTCGCCAATGGTGAAATATAAAAACATTTGGCAAATTTTAATATAATCTGGCAAAATAATATCTTTTAATAATAGCCATTTAAATGCAGAAAAACGATGAATTTTCAATTTTTGACATTTTTAAAGATAATTTGGCAAATGTTACTGTTTTGCCAGAGCCAGCCCTGTTGTTGTTAACTTGTTTCTAGTCTCTCACATAAAATGTAAAAGCCTATATTCTCTCCGTACACAATGTGCAATGCATTTACTCATCACCAACTAGAACTTGTTTTTAATTGACAGCCCAGATTATCCAGCTGCTGTAAGTGGGAATGATTTACTTAAGTTTCTACAAACAACAGTTCACTATTCAAACATTAAAGCAGAGTTTACACCCACATCCACGTACAAACTGTAGACACAATCACTGCCATCAACAGACCTTATCCGATTTGAGCTTTCAAGAAAACTGTTATTGTATAGAGGTTCAAGTCTCGTTATATTAGGTCATCACACTCGGGCAAAGGAATCGGCCAAGCGCAATAAGTGTTGATTATGTTAATCTTTGCACAGATACAAAAGGAAAGCTTGGCTAGTCTCCCTCACCTGAAGCCGAGAGTCACAGACAGATTTGGGAAAGTGCATGGAAGAAAATGCTGATTTTTATGTAATGGGGTCATAGGAAAAGAAGGAAAAAAAATAAAGTTTGTTTTCTTAAACGAAGCCTCTAGAGCACATTGATTTTTTTTATCTATCATCGACTATTGGACGTCAAACATATGTTCATTATGACCTATTTCTTTAGAGGAAACCCGCTGGGGCTACATAGGCTACTCTTTCCGATAGCAGCAAGGAATCTTTTATATGCACTTTCCCACTGACAGGACTGCACATACCAGATGAACCAGTTGTGGACAACTGGCTGGAATGGAAAATAGACCAAACTGCAAATGGGTCTACTGGAGGAAAAGAAGAGGTCTGTACATTGAGCAAAGAAGCAGGATATGTCTTCTCTGTGTTGCAGCAGATTACCGACAATGACATGGATGGAGCACAAGGTTTAACTTGTTGTCATGAAGACGTACATCAATTGATGGTTTCTTCAACATCAGGGCATCAAGGAAGGGAAGTTTAACAATACCCCAGCACACTGTTTAATCAGCAGATATTGAGGCCTACAAATATATATTGTATTTGTGACACTGTATTTTATTTGTGACACAGTATTGTATTTGTGACACTGTATTGTATTTGTGACAGAGTATTATTAAAAACACCCCAGTCCAGTATTTGAGCATTGACTAGTTATTGTTTACTAATAATTTATCCACAAACTCAATTACAAACTTTTCTATTGTCATATAAAAATGTACTTGATGATTTAAAAAAAGAAAAAGAAAAAAATCCAATTCACATGCTCAGATGAATATTTCTGCTCCAATAAGTGGTCCATAACTTATTCATCAAAAGATGTGGTACGTGCTGTCCCATCTGTGAAACGATGCATATAAAAGACCCCTTTCTGCTTATCAAAAAGAGTAGCCTATGTGGCAGCAGCAGGTTTCTACTAAACATGTCAGAATGACGTCAAATAGCCGATGATAAGATAAAAATGAATGTGCTCTAGAGGTGTCGTTAAATAAAAGAAACTTTACTTTTCACAGAGAAATATGTTAACAATAAAATACAGGTACATTAAAGCAAATCACTTCAGACAACCCAAACATGTTTCCTACGTCTACAGACCAATGAGAAACATACAGCGAACATTCGTCTTATTTCCTCGTCATTATTATGTGTGAACATATCATACGGCAGGAAGATAAAGCCATTATAACATGACAGACGAGCTCAGACATGGGTGTGTGAATGACAGAACTTGTATCACATAGGGATGGGTCAACTTCTGATTATCAGAAGTAGCTCTAGCATTCTAGCACCTAGTTAGCAATTCTCAAGACCAGCTTAAGGATAGCCCTTGTACATAACTAGTAAATAGTCCTTTGTCCCAACTGGTGGATAACTGACCCACCTAGTTTGCGGTCCTCAGTCCCAGGTTATGGATTGTCCCTATATATAGCTAATGAAAGGTCCTCAGTATTACCAAGTGGGTAGCTCTAGTCTTGTTTTAATATTTCCTTTGGATCTGGCTAGCTAGTATATCCCTTGATTTAACGAGAGAAAAGCATCAGTCCCTCCTAATGAATATCTCTTGGTTCAGTGGATAACAGATAACCCTCGGTCCTGATATCAGATACCTTTCAACCTGACTAGAAGATAGCCCAAGATCCTAACTAGCTGATAGCCCTCAGTTCTGTTTAGTACACAGCCCTCAGCCCTGACTAGCAGAAAGCCCTCAGTACAGACTACTGGTCAGAAGTCTGTCCTGACTAGCAAATAGCCATCTATTCTGACCGACAGGTAGCCCTCAGTTCTGATTAGTACACAGCCCTCAGCCCTGACTAGCAGAAAGCCCTCAGTACAGACTAGTGGTCAGAAGTCTGTCCTGACTAGCAAATAGCCATCTATTCTGACCGACAGGTAGCCCTCAGTTCTGATTAGTATACAGCCAATAGCCCTGTCTAGCAGAAAGCCCTCAGTACTGACTAGCGGTCAGAACTCTGTCCTGACTAGCAAATAGCCATCTATTCTGACCGACAGGTAGCCCTCAGTTCTGATTAGTACACAGCCCTCAGC
>JAULBS010138080.1:0-12905 GCA_032355785.1 Symmetromphalus regularis | reverse complement strand
AAAAAGGTTTACTCAGTTCACTGGTTTCATTAGTAAATCTCAACACTCGTACATAGGACGGCGTTATAAAAATGTTTCTGAGATAATTTTGTTTAAAAGTCTAAAGTGTAAATGTTGAAAAGCAATTGGTGGATATTTGCTACAGGGAGGAAGTCTTAACCTTTGAAGTTAATCTATTTTTGTGGACATTTTCCTAAAGATTGCCTTATTAAACACATTCAACATACGTGTCAACATTTGTTAATACATACTCTTGAGGATTTCATTAAATTCCAACTGGAAATACAAGTATACGTATCCAGAATTAATACTTTCATTGCGATTTAATGGACAGTTTATTCCTAAACTTCTAATTTTTTAATGCAAAATCTGAAAGAATTTCTTTTTGATTCGTGGTAACTAGGTTTAGTGTGACTGGGTTTAAAATTCCATCACCAAAAGAATTGATTGTAAAGAAAATAATTCAGTTTTACTAATGGGTAAAACGTGATTCTTCCTGGTAAATGATTAAAAAGACAACATCACAATGGCTGAGTGTACCGTAGGGAAGTTTCTGGATGGGATCAAGGATGGCAAAAATGCTAATGATTTGAAGCGGTGCTTGCAGAGTGCTCTCAAAGAAAAAGTGCTATCCTGGAAAGACGAGCACTCCATGGACATCTTGCATCATGCAATCCTTCTGAACAGCTCAGAAGCTGTTCAACTTCTTCTAACGGAAGGTTATTTTCAGACTCCGTATCAACCGTCTGTGAACCTATATGCACACCTCGCTTGTTATCTGGGATACAGAAATATTCTAAATATTCTTCTAGAGTTCAGACCTGACGACTTCCGGGTAAAACGGAAGATCATCCTTCCTGAGAATAGCAAGATGTCGTCGAAGAATAAAGGGTGCAAGAGCGAGACGACTAATATAGAAAAGTTTCCACTAGATATTGCAGCAGACGAAAAACATATTGAATGCGTTAGAACAATTTTAAATGTGTGGGTGCTAAAAGTTAATCCAGATACCTCATCCAAAGGGGACGTAACTCTAGCTTGCCTGGCTGATTCGCCGTCTGCTCTGAAATTGATTCTGAAGGAGAAGCAAAGATCAGATGATATCAAGCATGCGATAGAAGTCTGTATAAAACAAGCTCGACCAGAATGTTTGGATATTCTGCTGCAGTTGAAGAAGGACACGTCCTCGCTATTCGAACACAGGAACTTATACCACGTTCTCTACACATACAGCTCTTCTTTTGGCGAGGATGCGTATGCTGCCTTGCCTAAAATGACGTCAGTATTAATTAAGAACGGATGCTCTGTAAATGCCAAGTCTCCGCCTAGAACCTATCCCATCTACAGTCTTCTAAGTCATGCGTTTTCTATCCACAGTTACGAAAATACGAAACATTACCTAAAATGTCTCCAGATGCTTTTATCAAGTGGTTCTGATCCGAATTTTGATGAAGTAGCTTTTGAAAAGTCTCAGTTGAAACGTGGGGTAAAAGCAGCAGTGGGAAGACCTCCATACTCTTCGGGTCTTCATTGTCTTCTAGAAACAGTTGAAATCCACGCCAGCAATCTCGAGTCTCGACCTCTGGTAGTGAAGTTCGTCGCAGAATGCGCGGAATCTCTTGTGCATCACAAGGCGTCCGTCAAACAAGTTGGCCGCATTGGAGGCAGCGCTAGTTCCTTGCAGGGCAATGTCCTGCACCAGTATGCCAAATCTAGTGTTATCATTGGTGTAGATATTGACATCATGCGATCTATCTTACGTCTGGGAACGAACCCAGACGATAAAGTTGGCGGGAAATATGCAATCAACGTTTACATAGATCAACTTTACGAAAAGCTAATATCGAATGAAGTAGCGGATGGGGATCTGCAGCATATGGAAGATGCCAAGAACATGCTTCTTCTTTGTGATTACATGCGATGTCATTCCATTAGAGAAGCAGCTCGTATCAACAAAAGGGAGCATTCCCGTGAAATATCGCGGTTTGTTAAACCGTATGCTGCATTTTTCAGCGTAGAGCTTGACAAGAGATCAAAGCTTATAAAGTCCCTGAGAAGGTTGGCTTCGTGGGTTGTGTGGAAGCAATGCGGCATGAAGTCGGCCAATGTATATGCACTGAAAGTATCGGCAAGGGTTAAAACCGATATTATCCCGCTGTGTGATGGAGTTGCGACGCCTTTTGTTTTACGTGACTAAAAATCTAAATTTTATTCAGTGTGCCAGTTTGTAATTTACTGCATCAAAATACACATATATGCAATCACCGTGTTAATAAAACTTGTGGACATGTCAAATGCAACTCAACGTCTCTTCACGGATGTTGTACTTAAAATTATCGTGTTGGAGTGACTACCATAAGTGAACAGGTCTATATGGTGAGTTAGAAAATGTTCATTTTGATTATCTGACATGCTGTTCAAGGATGCATGCAAAGTGTTTATCCCAAAATGGATTATGTCCCTTTATATCACTGGTAAGCTCTACATAAATGCACTTTATGTGGTTTTCTCTATTTATCCATATTTTGGATTTCACAAGTTTTGTTAAACACATTCAGTTGTCTTGGATTTTAGCAAAACCCTTTTAATATGGTGGAGATATGCACATGTTTATTTTTTAACATTAAACAAATTATACGTGTGGCTTATGTTGTTTTTATCTTTGTTCTTGGTCAGTGTTACCCGAGATGGAATTAAAATGAATGTTTTACTAATATAGATTGCCGATTTCATTTATATATATATTCCCAGAAACCTTTTTTTAAAAGCCTTGTCAAGTTCTTCAGTATTACATTAGATGTGATATTAATTGATAGTGTGATTATGAAATACTATCTTGCTAATTCCGAATAATATTAGGTAATCGATCATAATATAACGTTCAATAATCGCGTTCTCGAAATACGGCGTATCACAAACTAAAAAAAAAAAACATATTGCTAACCTGATATCGTTTTATGGACACAAAACACGCTTTTGGTTTAGATTTTCGATAAGAAAGTGACAGGTAAACAAAAAAACATCTGGGACCATTGACTATGCATAATTATGTACTCCATTATCCTATAGCATTGTAAAAATATCAGTGGTGAACCATTCATTCTTCGAAGCAGAAATTAAATATAAAGACAAATTAGACTTGATATTGACGGTTATGTGGGTGGAGGTCTAGATAAATGATTGAGTATTTGCCTAAGGTGCAAGATGTTTTGTTTCAATCCTTATCAGAGCCTAAGGGCCGACATCTTGTATGGTGTGTGTGTGTGTGTGGTGTGTGTGTGTGTGGTGTGTGTGTTTATAAATCAATACAAATTCAGTCGATAATGTATTTCCTCCGTTTCGACAGTGATCCACAACTATTTTTTATAGTGTATTTTGGTTTTGGGGAAACAGCAGATATATATAATAATCAACTAAAACAGAAAATATGCATGTTGAAATATTTTTTATTTCTTCGAGTGGTCACAGTAAATGTCCACTGGCAGCAAAAATGAGCGCAACTTGTGATATAACTTCCTCTTAAATGGTATGTTTATCTAATTCTAGAATTTCTGCAATGAATGTTGTCTGGTTTATGCAGTATATGAATATTGATTATATGCATTCTTTCTTTTTAGTTGAGTATATACAAATGCTATTCAGTTTTCTTTATAGTGGCATCAGATTTCATATCCTATTCTTAAGCTAATAGTCAGAAAATAAGAAAATAAAAGTTATATACTACATATTCGTATTCAAAGTATTTATTATCAAATAATTTCAGATAATGCAAGTCTTGGAAAATCACTATAAAATTATGAAGTCACTATTTTGATAACGAATTATGATTACACAATGTAATAAATAGTTTTCAACAGGTAACAGTTTATTTAGAAATTTGAAAAGCATGTTATGTAGTCATCTATGTTACTCTTTAATCAAAGATGACTTTTTTGTCATAATATTTTTCTTCACAAAGTAATCCATGTAACAACACAAATAAATTGAACTATAGTTGTCTGCTAAGTATGACTGTTTACTTGGTTTTATATACGCATACTGTAGCGTTCATGATGACATCTGCCTCACACTAAAAGTAAAATTAATGTAGTCAATGACTCAAGAGATTTGTTTTTTGTCCTCATTATTAATTTTTGTAGATGTCTCATACTTATATGATAGCTCTTCACCAACATGGCGGATTTGGCGGGCAATTCTGTGTTCAACTGTCAGATTATCATTGCAGATCAAAGAGTTGCCTCCACTTGAGAATACAGCTTCTTTAAAAAGGGTCCGTGAATTCAAATAAAGTAAATACATACTTTTTGCTTCTCGTCTGCTTCTCGTATTTTCCATTATTTTCAAATAGTTGCTAATAGTAAAGAGTTGTTTGAACAGTATTTCATGCAGTTTTTTTTAACGTTCGTTCTTTCAGAAGTTTGTGCATGTGATAGTTTCACTTAAATTCAGTGAAGTTTAAAGCTTTGTACGTCAAGTGACTCTGACTTCACTCAACTAAATCTACTAGCTGATTCTATTTTTTTTTTAAATACAGGGTTTCTCTATTTCTTTAATTATAGCCGGGAATCCCCAAGTTATCTGAGCTATTAATATCAGATTACATGTTTCAGGTATATCAACAGGTACAAAGATCAACTACTTGTAACATGGGGTGCGTTCAGGACGATTCGTTAGCTTGACTAGTTTTTTCACTCTATATGTTAAAGCTAATGAGAATGTTTGGAATCAGTGAAATTACTACGTAGCGACCGTCAATGCTAGCCTGTACTGAACGAAACGCAACAATAATATTGGTTTTGGGATGTAGTGGTGTAGGCTGTTTTACGAAAATAACTGAACGTAATGCTCCAAAATAGACCTACATGAAAATATAGTTTTAATATGTAGCAGTAGCGGATTCAGGGGGAGTCCAGGGGGTCAGGATCCCCCTCCCTTAAAAGGATTTTTTTTTAACCTTTTACCTAGTGGAAAGATGTGAAAATTGACAATATTTTCTCCTTTTCTATTCACTCATCACTTTTGGACCCCCCCCCCTTTCAGAAATCTACAGTTTGATCCCCCCCTTTCAGAAATCCTGCATCCGCGCCTGTGTAGGGTGAGTAAAAAGGGAATACAAATGATGGGAGGAGTGCATGTCTTAATGAAACAGTCATTCGAATCTATGGGTTGAGAACCATTAATTTTATTTAGACCAAAACGACTGCAAGATGGGGACAAAGGATTTTGGAATAGTAACAGAGTTCAGAGAAAAATATAATAATTAAAAAAAAAATTGGACCCTTGGTGCCTCTCCTTTAAATCCTGGCATGAATCTGAAGGTTATAACACCGTGGAATTAAAAAAAGAAGAAAGAAAGTAAAAACAAAAACAACACGCGATACAGATATGTAAATTAACCAAGGGCGAAAAATTGTTCCTGAATGTGGGGGGGATGGAACACATCCTTATCCAAAAACATCCCGCTGACTCCCTTCCATCCCCCACAATTATAGATCACTTGTGTACTTCCGTTTATTTGCGCTAAAACCACATGGTTTAAAGTGTTACATTGATACAATAAAGAGAAATACTGGTAAAGATTATTATTTAGGCATTTTAATTTCACTGAAATTTTCGGTTTTTCTATGCAAAAAGTGGGGGGGGATAATTATATAGGCGCTCCCCCCCCGTCCAAAAAATGGGGGGGGAACATGATCCCCTCGGGATTTACGCCCATGAAATTAACAATCTCTGGAAAAACAGAATAAGAACGCAGTTGTTTTTAATATTAGGCCTACTAGTATGGGGTGGGTTGTTTGAGAACCGCTGTGTGGAATTTTAACAATGAACGATAGCCTGACAGGTCTCACACTGATATGTTTACAAATCGTGCTCATTTGTTGCGTCAGTGCATAAACTCTTATGATACTGTTACTAATATTATACACTTTCCAAGGCTGGATATATTTATATCCAGGTCACTGATCACGAGCGATTACAACGTACAGGTCCGTATTTACCCATATTTATCTGTATATAAATACACCTGTAATTCGATTACGTATTATCGCGGTAGATTCCTCAGTGTAATACGTTTGTTTTAAATTTGTCTTCCAGTTAATAGAAAAATGTATGTTATTTTAATACTATGACTAGAAAACAATTATTTTGAAAAGGCCGTGGTTCACGGATATATATAAACTATTAAATGTATTGGTGTAATCCAGAAATATATAAATATTCGTAATACCAGAACCGAAATATAAACGCAGGAGTCGAATTTCACCAAGGTATTGAGGCATTTGCCATGCCGCTCTGTCCCTTTGCCGCAATGCCCTCTTAATTTCACTTCTAACGAAGGCAAATTAAGGTTCAAGCACGCTGTCCTGGGCACACAGATTCCTATGTTGTCTGTCCAAGACAGAGGTTAGAGTTACTAGTAGTGAAGAATTAATGCGGAAACTCTTATCGATAAGCAGCAAGGAATCCTTTATATGCACTATCCCATAGACAGGATAGCACATACTCCGGCATTTGATAAATCAGTTGTGGACCACTGATCGGTATAAGTGGTATGCACCTACAAAATGAGCCTTGCAGAGTTCTCATTCTAGGTTGGAGCCGATACTGATATTAAAATTGTCATGCCTCAACTGTAATTCGATCCCAAAACCCACAACCCATGTTTCCGACAGCTTAATTATTAAGTTAATATCAACTGTCAAACAAATTATGGCAAGGTAATAATAATAATAATAAGTAAAATAAAATGAAATGAAAAACAAGAACAATACCAAACTAGAAGACTATGTGTACCATTTGTTTTTGTTTATTCAAATCACATAAAGCAATGTTCACAATTTGGTTTCAGTAAATTAAATTGTTTTAAAACACAAATATAATTTTCGCTGCAATTGTAGTTCTAATTATCTGGGAAATGGAATGTATATTTAGAAGATGTTTTACTTCTCAGAAAAAAAAATGGTCGTCGTTCTTGGTGGAAGTAAAAACAAAGTGAACAAACCCAAACGGATAACCCGGTTTGCTGACTACTATTGCATGTTGGGATACATATTTTGTGCTTGGTTGTTCATTCTTGAACCAAGCGAATCAGTGGCGGTTGTCGTCATGGCAATAGTGCTTCTTACTGGCATCGCCACCTTAGCTTCCAGTTGATTGAGAAGAACCAGTTTAGCCATCATCTTGCTGCGGTACACATCGGACAACATTTTGCTGAAAAAAGTTAATTAAAGTTCAATTACAATACACATTTTATTCATACTTTTTCGGTCAAAAGATGACACAAACGCTGATGATCTCCAAAGGAGTGAAAGAACAACCCACGTGAATTATTATGTCATATACAATGTATATATATATATATCGTTAAAATGTATCAATAAAACTCGCTAAAATCAACCCCCGATACAATTATTACATCAAATAAACTTTATCCAAGGAAACCATATTACCAATTCTAGCCACGGTTGTATTGTATATGTCCTACAAACAAAAACAATTAAATAAATAAATTAATTAATTAATAATAATAGGAAAGGCACGTGGAGAAAGATGCACATGGTAAAAGGTAACTACAATGTCATGTTTATTTTAATTTTAAAAAACATCAACTCCTACAATATAACTTGACATTATGATAATGATGATTATGATGATGATTGATGATGATGAGGAGGAGGAGATGAAGGAAGATATATATATATATAATAAGTATATATATATTTACTATTGCGCAAGGTCTTTGTAGAAACTCTTCAGGATGTTGCCTCTCAAATCTTCAATGTCTTGTTCGAATGTCATAAATTTATCTAAAGTGTTAGAATTCTGTCCTGAAATCAAAACAGAAGTTTGCATTGTAATGTAAAACTACTAATAAGAAAACTTCAAAAAACCTAAACGTTAAACACTGGTTTTATTAAAATATTTTATATGTTGACATAGTTATCTGATTCTTGTTTTTCTTTGTTTGTTTGATTAACGAACCCCCCTCCCCAGCACAAAAATAATCATGGGCTATTGGGGGTCACACATTGGTTACATTAAAAATATTTTTAAATAAATCAATGTAAAGAGCTGATATATTTTTATATTTACATTATAACTATAAATATATTTATATAATAATAATAAAATACATATCACTATGATAAAAATAAAACGTTTATAGAATAAATAAAACAATTAGGAATCATAAATAAATTGACGCAATATGATAAAAAGAAACTGTAGTAAAACTGTCCAATAAATTATGGATTATATATAAATTTATTATAAAAACCAGTTTCCTTCAAAAAATATATAATGAGCTGTGGGTGGAACCTACATGATTCCACTGATTCTTGTTTTTCAACAAATGTTTACAGATGTACTCATGTTTAATGGTATGACCCTAAACAGCCGATATCTATTTTGGTTTTTTGGGAGGGGGTCGTTGGACAATAAATCAATCAATCATTTTTAATGTACTTATTCTTAAAGTGGTTGATGCTGGCCGTATGTATCTCTCGCCAGCACTGTCCGAGTGACAGTGCTCTTTGATATTAACCTCAATGTGGCGACACCATAATTCTATATAATAGCAGTTACCTTGAGCGATGTCTTTAGACGGTATGTTTGGTGTATGCTTATAAAGTACTGCTATGAAGATAATAGCAGTTACCTTGAGCGATGTCTTTAGACGGTATGTTTGGTGTATGCTTATAAGGTACTGCTATGAAGATAATAACAGTTACCTTGAGCGATGTCTTTAGGCGGTGTATGCTTATAAGGTACTGCTATGAAGATAATAACACTTAAATTGAGCGATGTCTTTAGACGGTATATTTGGTGTATGCTTGTAAGATACTTCTATGAAGATATATCAATTACCTTGAGCGATGTCTTTAGACAGTATGTTTGGTGTATGCATATAAGGCACTGCTATGAAGATATCTTCTGGTATAATTAAGAGATGTCTACCTGATATTTCCTATGTATTTACTTACCATTCATTGGAGATCGCATTTGTGGATCCATTGGGTATCCCATTGGTGTGTTCGTCATTTGAGGACCTGGCATACGATTTTGGCCAGCCATTGGGGGCATGGCATTTGAAGGTCGTGGCATTCCAGTGGAGTCAGCCTTCGTTGGTTTCTTGAACCAATCTCCTTTCTTTCCTGGAGCTTTTTTGTCTTTCGTCGTCTTTTGTGGCACACCAAAGGGCCTGGGTGGCATACCCTGTTGCATTGGTGGGAATCCCTGTTGCATTGGTGGCATACCCTGTTGCATTGGTTGGAATCCCTGTTGCATTGGTGGCATACCCTGCGGCATTCTCTGTTGTATACCTTGTGGCATTCTCTGTGGCATACCCTGTGGATAACCTTGTGGCATTTTCTGTGGCATACCTTGTGGCATTTGCTGTGGCATTCCCTGTTGCCATTGTGGTCTCCCTTGTTGCATTGGAGACATACCCTGTGGCATTTGCTGTGGCATACCCTGTTGCTGCCATTGCGGTCTACCTTGTTGCATTTGTGGCATTCCCTGTTGCCATTGTGGTCTACCCTGTTGTACTGGCGACATACCCTGTGGCATTCTCTGTGGCATACCCTGTTGCGGCCATTGTGGTTGACCCTGTTGCATTGGCGGCATTCCATGGGAGAACGATCCTGGGTGTTGCTGCATCATGTGTTGTGGGAATTGACCAGGCATCTGAGGAATCGATCCTTTAGATTGTTTCTTGTTAGACTTTGAATCTTGATTAGGCATACCAAATGGACTTTGCATTGGTGGACTCATACCCTGGGGGTATCCACCAGGACGCTGCATAGGTTGCCCAAAATTACCCTGGGGAAATGCACCTGGTTGTTGCATCTGTCCGAAGTTACCCTGCATCATTGGAGGCCTGCCTTGCTGCGACTGGGCCATTGGGCCATTCGGCATTTGTTGTCCATTCATTTGGTTTGCAAAGGGAGAGCCATTTCCTCTAGCCATCATTGGATTGAAGCCTGGTGGCATCATTCCCCTGGATGATGCCATCCCACTGGGAATCATTGGTGGCATTCCGAATGGAGAAGACGGCGTGCCGTTAGCAGGCTTTTTGTCTAAAATGATTTTGTTTAAAAGAAATCAGTCATAGATTTTAAGACCAGATTTAGAGGTTCAGTTAGTAAAGCAAAACTAATGATAAAAGATAAAAGTATGACTTGCATAATGGTAGCATCCACCTATTTACATCTGTGTTGATTGGTAAGGAGTATTCTGTAAGTTAAAGCGCTTCGCAAGCAGGCTAATATGACATAAGATAGTCCTAGAAAAGGACCTCTATAATACAGTTCAGGCCCGTGCAAAGCTGATAATAGGCCAGATGGTAAATGTATCTGTGTTTGTAATCAGTACTAAACACCAGGGTTATAGGTCCCCTCATAATCATAGGCCAACTGGCCCATCTAACACCCACACCCACCCCCAACCACCACCCACACCGTGTATTCTGGCCTGATACAGTTATACACCTATATGTTTTGAGTACGCAGTACCATAATTTTTATATCGTTGTGTTAATTTGCTAATGTGATCAGTTAATTTACAGTTATTTATCAGAAATAAATCATCCATGCAATTACCCCTAGCTGCCCCCAAATCACAGTTTATCTTCCCCGCCTTTTACATTTCCCTGTTTTGCAATCACATTGGTGCTTTTGGTGTAGCTGCTGGGAATAGTTATAAGATTGATGATCTTAGAAACAAACCTGATGTTTTGCTTGAGGCATCTTTGCTGCTTGTCGACTTGGCGGGGTTTACTAAAACATTAAAATAAATTATTAGTGTTTTTAAAGTTTCTTTTTAATATAGATTTTGGTAACTATGGGAATCACCTATAGAAGCAAAAAAATAAAAAAAATAATAAAAAAATAATAATAAAATAAATAAATATACAAACATCCACATCCATACGCACACAAACAGGGGCGGATATAGAAATTCTGGAAGGGATTTCAAAAACATTTTAAAGATTTTTAACATTGAAGTGGTTGGTATCAGGATAATATCGCCCTGGACAATATCTACCCGAACAATATCCATCGGACAATATTCCCCTGGACAATAACCCCTTGGAAAATTACCCCACGACAATATCTCCCCCACCCACATAATAATAATAGTGTTGAATCTATGGATTATATATATATATATATATATATATAAAGTATTCATACTTTGTGTCATGTTATAAGTAAATAATCACATAATTTATCCAAACTAATCAAATGCATACATTTATATAAATTAAATAATAATTACGTATATTTCATGCATTTACACTCATATTTTATTAAAAAGGGATTTTATCCAGGGGCAATTGTCCTAGGAGGTGATATTGTTCGGAGGGGGGGGGTATAGTCCTAGAACAATGTTTGTGTTTGGTAGGAGTAATTATGTAATAATTATTTGGTCACGTATATGTTCTATGACTTGCACAAAGTTCCTATAAAGTGTGTCGGTTAAGACAGATTCTGAAGTGAGCGTAAAAAAACAGTTATAAAGTTCAAAAAAACTATTTCCTTATCTGATTTTTTTGAATAGTGTATGAACAGGGCCTCCGGAACGATTATGACATTGGGGCGGCGGACAAGCGATGTTGAGGGCTAGAGGGTCCGGGAGCCTGCTCCCCCAGAAAAAAATTGAAATTTAGATACAGGAAAAACGATTTTAATGGCTTCTGGACAAATTATTGAGGCGGCAGCTGCCTCCCCTTAAGTCTCTGCTCCGGCGGCCATGATGAATAAATAAGGGTTGTGTTCTTTCGCATACTATATACCTTTTTACAGACCTATTTTTAATTATTTGTTATATTAATTTTTGATATTTTGTTAAATACCGGTACGTGTTCTATGAAATAAATATATACAGACGATCCAACAAAATATTCCGAATTTGACAAAATAATTTCAAGTGTTATCTTGTTTGCGGAAGAAAAACATTCAGTCTGGTTTTATAAAGATTTGTATATTATTTAGATACCAGTTAGCACTAAATCTGTTATGTAATTTAGTGATGTGGTTAATTTATGTGTTGCATGGTTTGTAAGGAGAAAATTCGTGTTATGAAACTAGTAATATAACATCGATATTCACCGAGGGTATGATGTAATACTGCAATTATTACCCTCTAGTTCTGCCGGCAAGCTATAATAGGAAGTCAATCAGTAATATGAAAGCCGTTACTTCCTAGTCAATTTTGACATTAATTACGACGAACTAGCGGAAGTCGGTAAATTATTAGAAAGGAAGTTAAAAGTCAGAAGGCCGTGTTCAAAGTGAAATAATATAACCGCGGGCAGAGTTTTTTCATTACATCAGAAAAATCATTCCCAGCGCTCACAGTTTTATAAGGATATGTGTATTTTCAGGGGAGAATTTAAATGGTTCATTGGGTGTGATAGTCGTGTTCAAAGAGTTCACAACGATGAAAATGTAAAGGGGCTGGAAGCCGTTCCAAATTCACTGCTAAGCAGTGTCACAGTCCAAATGTTGGAAACAATATTTTAATACAGCTTCAACGCCATAACCCCCACCCCACCAAAACAATAATGAAACAAATGTTTTGAAAATAAAAATATTAAATAATAATAATAATAGCAGCTGTGTTTAGGGATACACACAACTTTTGAAAGGGGTTCGCAGACCGTGTTAAGGTATTTAATATTTGATATTAAAAGAACATAAAGAACACAAGGATTTAGAAAAATGACCGTGTATTACCAAAATTCAGTAAAAGTATCTGAATATTTTGCAAGAGCAGACCTAGAATTGTGAAAATGGCGAGTGATGTGAAGTATTTTTTATACGAGTCCACATCCAATTTGGTTCGGACCCGTCTCCCCCGGGTCCAATGTCCTAAGACTAGGGCACCGGGCCCGGGGCAGA